>SNQJ01S0033815.1:121162-137758 GCA_010110895.2 Picea sitchensis
AAACCACCAAACAACTCATACATACCACCTCCGCACTCTGAGGTCACACTCCACTACCCGCTACACATCACACTCCACTGCATTTCCTACACGTCTCACCCATGTCAGCAAAGACACATGGCACAATCAAATAATAAAAAGTGTCAAGATGAAATCGACATTTCAAGTATGTGCAAATCACGAATCTGAGTGACACGTGGAAGACACTCGGCTTGTTCCAAGTCATCAAGTGACGTAAGCAAGGTACGTCACTCCAGGAGTTTTACTTCGGGAGTTTCACCACCAGCAGATGCTTAAAGTCCCGAAGTCCCAAACATCGAAGTCTCGAAATGGACATGAGTCGTCTGATTTGAAGATCACTTCGGGTGCATTCTCAACCATTGATCTACTACAGTGGAAGGACAGTGTAAGTGGAAGTGTTAACCGACAGCAAGCGGTCTCCACCTTCTATGAGTTATTTAGCAGGGGACCACTCTGGAGTAGAATGAAGCAGTGATCAACCTAAAGTCCCGAAGGGTCGAAGTCACTTATGGTATTTGATTGTGTAGGAGGGTATGTGTCAATAAATCATTGAATATGAGTGAAACTACTCCAGGAAAACGCGAAGGAGAAAGGTTTGAAATTGCCAAAGGTTGAAGTCTCGAAGTGAACGAGGACCGTTGATTTGAGGAGGACACATGGCAGGAATCTGTGGACTTAGGCTAAAAGCGTTCTGGGAGAGCGTGAAGGTTGAGAATTGAAATTGTTGAAGCCTGGAGTAGTGAAGGAGATATCGACCATTGAATAGAGTAAGGGGCCATAGAACCGTTGATCTGGTTGAAAGGTCAAATTCCTGAAGTAGAGGTTGAGTCATCGATTAAGAAGGACAGGTGTCCACAGATCATCGAATCCAGAATATTGGCATATGGAGGAAATCATGGTTTGATATTTGAAACTCCCGGAGCCCGGATCACAAAATAGACCATAGCCGTTGATTTAAGAAGGTTAGATCTGATCCATCATTTCAAGAGCACCGTCAATATCATGAGATCGATGGTCTTGTCTCATTGTGGGGATTGAAGGTGAATGAAATTTAAAATGTTGAAGGCGGGCCACAATCGAAACTACAGTTTTGGAGAAAGCATACATGGATATCTGTAGTGAATTGCAGGGAAAAAAGAGGATCTCCCTCAAACTACCTTTGGTCGCGCCCGCAATCATGTGGTCACATGAGAACATCACCCAAGGTCACATCAGTGGAAGATTAAGGAAGGAGCTAGCGTTGCTAGGCTCCACTTCGGTGGTTACACATTGAAAAAATAAAAAATCCTCTATGTGTATAATCCAACGGTGTTGATTAAACATAATCTGATCGAAGGGTTGTTGTTTCACTTTGTGGTTTCTTGATCATTTATGATTCAGTTACACTAAATTAATCATTGTTCTAGGGGAATTGGAATCATTTTTCTTGAGCGGTTTGAGATTCCCAACTTGGGAATTGGAGATATGAAATGTAACAGATGATGAGGGAAGGAATAAAGGAAAAATTTCATGATAGAGGCAGGTTGTTGTTTCTCGGTAAAATAAGTTGAACTGTATGTGATCAAGGAGACAACAAGAACAAAGCGTGAAAGATGCAGAGATGAAGAACATAAGTTGGACGGAGCAGAAATGGTGAAATGAGTAGACTATATGAGAACCTAAGAGCATGAGAAGAACAAAGGAAGAGCAGATGGAAAGAGACAAAAAGTGGATCCAAGCATGAACAGACAGAAGCATAGCATAATTGCAGAACAGAGAATAAGTGGTAAGACTTGATATGTATGTATTGTTGTAAAGTATTATTCAAGCAAAGTTTTAGAAATGAGGGTGGTAGGGTGGTGCTAGGGAGGACTTTTTTCCTTAGAGTTTCAAGTGGGTGCTTGAACATAGGGAGTTGTAGCTTCCATCTAGTTGCAGCTAGAAAAAACAGGGTGGTAGGGTGGTGCAGGGGAGAACTATTGTTCTTTGTTATACAAGTTGGTGCTTGTGGGACACGAATTTGGTGCTTCCATCCAGTTGGTGTTGGAACACTCAGGGAGTTGGTGCTTCCTTCTAGTGGGTGCTAGAGAAACTAGAGAGTTGGTGCTCTCAACAAGTTGTAGCTTGTAAAACAAAGGTTGTAGCCTCACATTGAGTTGGTGCTCAAAGATAGATGATGTAAATAACATAAAAAGATTGTCGATCATTCGAAGAAGAAGAGGTTTTTCTCCCTTTATGGGTTTCCTCAAGAATATCTATTTTTGTATACTTCATGTGTGTGATTGATGTTGAATACTCTATTGCTTACTTCCCTGAATTATTGTGATCATCATTGAGTGTTTTGTAATGAGTTTAAAATGGGTATAATTGTTTAAGCATGGTAACAACTGATTCACCGCCCCCCTCTCTATTGTCTAACAAACCTGTGGTACTGGAAATGAACTGTGAAAATCATCATTAACAATATATGTTCTAGAAACCCAATCTAACTTACTAAATATATAGGAAATCATAGAAAAGCACAACATTTATCTCTTAGCGCTTGTTAAAGACATTTGACTTTAGAAACATGAAAATATATGGTAATAGGAACAATAACTAAGTATACGGATGAGGTAAGGATAGTCAAAGAGGAAAACTCTCGGGTGTAAAATGTATCAAAATAGTGGGCCAACATCTCCCCCACGCATGTGTGTTTGCATTTCCTCATGCAAATAGATCCTTTGAGAAGTCCACAAAATTTGACAAAATTGTAGTGAGTTCATGGGTTTTTAGGGAAGCTCAGCAACATTAATCAAAATGTTGATATTACCTCTTGCTCTGGTCCTCCTTTTACTAAGTGGTTTCTTGAATGATTGAGTATCAATGTCTTCCTTTTTACATCCCCTTGCTCGAGTAATTGCTTCATGGTTTTATCTCCTCATAATATTGGAAAGCTTAGTAATGGATATTTTGTTGGAACACATATCGATATCTACCCCATTTGATCCTATCTGAACCACTACATTTCCATATGCATTCTCAACATTAACATTTTTATCACCAGACCAAGAAATCAAATATGTTTGGCATATTTCTTTTGGGCAGCCTCTTTCAATGCCATATAATGGATCTACTGCAAGGAACAATAAATCCTCCAAAAATTTATGAAGAAGAGATGTTGAACATGTCGAATCCACATTTCTCTGAATAACATTTTGGCATTTACCTTGATCTCATAGTAAATTTGACCATCCTTGATCACAAACTTTAATTCCATCCCCTCTATGATGATGAGAAGCATGGATAACATATGTTATATCTCTAGAAGAAATTATAAAATAAATGCCATTACAACCAACAAAAGGGAGAGAGTATTGTAGCTTCTATACCCAACATAGCAACAACTGTAACAATCAAGTACATAAGAAAAACAAGGATTGTTATACTAGAAAGAAAAATCTACAACAAAATATATAATGTAGGGGGGCCTCATGGAGGTGCAGCGTAAACTTTGGGATTTGGTTTTCCTTCGGCTTCATTTACACTTCGTAAAAAAAATAGAATTTGGCTCATGTGTTTAATCACCCTCCTCAAAGGTGTATCTTGATGCTACAACCAACAAACAACCATATCTATTAAATGATAAATATGCAATGCTTGTAGGATATTTTGAATATTGGTATAACCTTTTCTTATTGTTTTCAACCCCTACGTTAACATATCCATCACATACCCTAGTGGCGAAAGTACCATAGATGGGATGAAGGAAATTACATTTACTAGATGAACAATATATCCTCCAGCCTATGTTCCATTTGGATAGCAATGAACACATCTAATTTGATACTTCAAGGATGATTCTCTTCGTTGTTTAGGTTGTGACATGTTACAAAGATCATACACATTTATATGCCTACCAACTGTGGCTACCATCAAGCGGTGACCAACTAGTGATATAGAATACACTCACTCTGATTGAGAATATGTACCAAGGAGAGTCTTCTCCTGCCCACTTTCACCTTAATTGCATTGGAATATTTCTTATTCCTTGAAATGTAGTTGTGTGAAACCAATAATTGTAGGGTTTTTCTGAACTTCTTAGACATCCTTCCCTCACATGTCAAATACTTTTGCAATATGAATAAAAGGTTGCACCACTCCTCTTTTATGCATGAATGAGGTACTACTTTTGTCCACTTGGCCTCTTGATGCTTTGTTTTGGGAAATCAAGCACATACATGTCTTTCTATGGGATTGTTTTTTAACCAATTTTCTCCTTCGAGGGACAATATAGTGGCTCGAGCCATGGTATTCTCATTTACCCCATTCTCCCATCAAAACCCTCTGCAATTTTAAATGTAACTTGATCATTGTAAATTTTAAATTTTGCAAAGAACAAATGCCACCCTACAACCCCAAACATAGATCTGCATGCATTGTATTTAGGAAGTATTTCTAACACTTGAATTAACATCTACTCATGTCTTCTATCTTTTTTACACACATGAAATGGATAGGGATATAAATCCCTAGTCTTTAGACTCATAACTGTCGGATATTAGGTTTGAAATCGGATGGCAGTGATACAAAGGTTATAACATTGAATGGCTTGGAAATTTTGATGAGTTATGTAACTCATTTTGAATCATTTACAATGATTTGAAATTATTATAATTCATGGTGAATACATTGATGGTAAAAGCGTGGCTTAGTGGTATATCATCGAATACTCATGAAAATTTGGTTGGAATACATTACAATGTTTCAAAAATGAGTATGGGAATCATGGTTAAAACAATAATTAAAATAGAGTGAAAGACTGCACCATATAATAATGAGATGGTAATAGATGTAAGGTAGGAATATGGTGATGGGTATGTAATTGATAGATAGGCTTAGTCTTTAAAATTTTATAAAAACATAGGATGGAAATATTAAGGTAAGAACGTAGTCATAGAAAATCATAAGATGGGAAAATGAACAAGATAAGAGAAGTTGTTTATCCAAGGGGATATCGGTGGCCACCCACCTATTTCACTGGCTCAAATACCAATTTCCATTGTGGCATTTTTTCCTAGTTTCTTGGGTCCAAAACTTCTTGGGTCGTTTTGAGGCCCTAAACAAAGTTTTTTGGGCCTTCCACAGTCACATTGTAGGATTTAGACAAAGTGTGATGACAACATGTGTATTCCTCAGATATTTATTTCCAACGAGCTATTGTGAGCCTAAAATGGAGATCATATGAAAAATTTACAACTCCGAGAAGTTGATGTACCAACTTACCCCATCGGGGCCCACATGACTTTTGGTGCTTCATCTCCTAGGGTTAGGTTTTTTGATGTTTAGGGTTTTCTCATTTATGCTTTATGTTAAAAAGACCTTTGGAGCCTCATTGTAACCAACTTATTGCGAATGAGCATATACAACACATCTCTTCTCAGAGATAAGCTACCACCATTCTAGCTAGCTTATGTTCTTTTTCATTTTACAATCTTTTGTATTTCAAGTAGTCATTAATAGAATCTGAGATTTTATTTATTATTGTGTTCCTTTCCATATCTCTATGTAATTATTTGTTATATCTATGTTATATCTTTGCCTTCACATCATTCCTAAAATAATCTGGATCAGTGGTATCAGAGTGGTATGCTCCTTATCTTCCTCAGTGCATGTCCCCGATGAGGTTAGGGTATAAAGAGTTGGATCTCGAGCTTGTGTCTCTTGAGGACAACCACTCTCCCGCACTGAAGTGACCTTCCATGGTGGAATAAAAGAGGGTCAACGAGATAGGAGATCCTTTCGAACTGTTGCTTGAGGAATCCCTCACGTGACAAAGGAATGAGATGATGGATAATTTCACCTAGATCCTTCAACAGGTGCCGGCAACAATGGAGGCACCTTCAACTAACAATCACTTCAGAGGTGTGACACCATTCAAGGTACAAGTCAAATTTGATATTACTTTAATTGAATTCCAGATAGATGTCAATGCTTTGGAAAAATGGTTAAATATGCTAGAGGGTTATTTCTTTGTCCAAAATTTTTCCAACAATGAAAAGATCACCTTCGTGCTCCTTAAGGCCCTTCCCCATGTCAGATATTGGTGGCGACTTACTGTGAGAAACATGTCGAGGATGATTCTGAAATTTTTGGGCTAGGACACACTTGGGTGGATTTTGTTGATGCCCTCAAGGAAAAATATTACCATGATGGAAGTTATGATGACCATTACATGAGATGGACCACACTGCGCCAACATAGGGGATAAATAGTATCAGAGTTCACAAATAATTTCCATACCTTGTGCACCAAGCCGGGTATCAAAGACTCTAAATGACATCTGGTCCTAAAATACCGTGGGGCTCTACAAAGGTACATCCAAACCAAAATGGATTTTCTAGACATCTCTTCATTGGGAGTCACTTATCGATATGTTGTCAAAATCGAACAAAAATTCAAGAAGGAGTTCGAGTCTGCAAATCCACAAAAACTAAAGTATAGTAAGGGTGGCTCTAAATCCCAAGCCAAAGGATAGAGAAAAGATTTCCAACCCCAGGATAACCATCCCAAGCCACCAACAAAGAATGGGAATGGAAATTCGAAGAAGGAGACTGGAAAATGGTGTGAGTTCCACAAAATCATTTGGCATAGACCTTAAGAGGTTTAAGAAAGGAAAAGGAAGGCCGAGGGGAGGTAATTGAGCAACCAACCATATTTGATCCTGTCAATTCCTTGAGCAAGATGCAGTTGGTATTGAAGTTTTGGAAACTTACAAAATAGAATGAGAAGTTAAAACAAGAGGTTACAGAGTATCAAGTTTTGGATAGGCATATTAAGGCAGAGAATGCACAACTGATAGAATATAACCGAAGGTTACAGGATGCGTAAGAATAAGTCTCTGCTAACCTCAACATAGTTTTGCATTTGATCCAGTACACCAGGGTGATTAAGAATGAGATTAGGAGTCAGGCCTCTGGTTTCAATATTTTCCAACCAAACAAATGATGTTCAGACAGGATGGAAGACAATTTCAGTTTTGCAAAATTTTGAGTACTAGTTTTGAATTTTTTTTGCATGAGGACATGCAATGACTTAAGCATGGGGAAATGTTGGGTCTCCATTTTGACACCTCTATTACCTTATATTATCTTCTATCTTGGTCAATTTTACCTCTGACATATGCATATGTTGTATATTTCTTCCACAAGACTACCTTGTGACCTTATTCATATGCATAATGAGGTAACCCATGTTAAAAGCATGATTTGTTTGATTTATTAATTAATTGGGACTAAATGATTGATTTTTTATGCTTCTAATTACTTTGATTATTATTAAGGAGCTTCGTGACAAGGCATCACCTCATCTGATACTCATTTTCGAGATTCATCCTATACTTTTGTTGGTCCGGTATTGCAACATTCCAACTCTACGTTGATCTGGTACCCACTCTTTGCCTATACTGCTACCACCTCTAGGATGATCTAGTACTAAATTTGCACCTATACTGGTACCACCTCTACGCTGATCCAATACCAAGATATGTTACTGTGCTAGTCTGGTACTAAACTCGTGTCTACATGATTAAAGTTTCGAATGAGTACACTGGCGATGGATCCAAGAAATTAGTTAGATGGAAGCATCCTTGGTTCGTTTGAAAACCACGATAGACTTCATCACTCATGCACTTCGTGTCATGAGGATGAAGTCCATTGCTTGAGATATGCTATGATTCACCAATTGTAATATTTTGTAAACATTTGATAATTATCTTTAGACTTTGATTGGAACGACTGACCTTATTTAAAATGGATAATGTATAGATGATAGATAGTAAGAATGATATACATTGTTATGCTGGGAAATTGAATGTTGAATTGTTGATTCACTTGTTTAATTGAAAGAATACAAATGCTAGTTTTTTGCAATTTGTGGATGTGAGTAAAGTGTTTAGTCTGTAATTTCTTTAGAGATACCTTGTTTGTTTGGAAAGGGCCCACCACCCCAACCAAGGTAAGTCTCCTTGTATATGTTTATGTGAGGATATAAGTTAATTGTGTGAATGTGCAAATAAAGTAGTTGTGTATTGCAAATGATTTTGAGTGCATGAACAACGTAGATCTCTAAATAGATACTTGTTGATTTTGAATCAGTGTGAATGAACAATTACACATTAAGCATAGTAGATGATTTTATTTATGTTTCTACAAAGTGATATTTAGTCAACAAAATCTAGATAGATGTTTGGGATTGTTAGATAAGCAATTTTTATTGTTCTGAATTTGAAAGGCTTAATAATTGTGTTGTCCTCAGTAGGTACAGGAACAAGTAGACTTCATCTCTCACCCTTCATGCTTCAGTAATGAATTCTTTCAATCATATTGACTGTATCTTGTATTGAGGAAGGTTTGATTGGAATTGATTAGGTCATGATTGGTTTCTTTCCAAGAGTAAATAGAGTGAATTGTCAATTGTTATGTGAATTCAATTTCTACAGGAAGCAAGGTCTTAGTTCATCTCTTTATTTCATGAGCCTGTAATGAACAAACTTTCTATCTAAGAAAGAACCTTTTCAACAAAGTGTTTTCTTCAGATTTTTACTATGAGCTTTATCTTCTAGTGTGAAGTTGTGTGAAGAATAGTGTTCAGATATTTCAAAAACAAAGTATTTTGTTATTGATTGTTTCTGGATTGAGCTATATATACAATAGATATAGATAGGTTACCTATTTTCGGCACATATAGTGTAATAACACTTTTGATTACGAATCCCGGATTGATATATAAATGAGTGAAATATACTAAAAATCTATTTACACCAACAATGCACTTAGATTCAAAACCCCAGAAGAAATGCTCTTTGAGAAGAAGCTAGAAGCAAGCCATCTCTAAACATTTGGCTATCCAATGTTTGTACACATTCTGAAAGAAAGAAAAACTAAGTTAAACCCTTCAACAAAGAAGGAAATGTTTGTTGGATATTGTGAGGTCTCTAAGGCCTTCAAAATTTACATACCAGGTTAGCATCATATTGAGATAAGCATAGATGTAACCTTTGATGAAGATGCAACACTCAAGAGATCAAGGAGATGCCATATTGAAGAAGTATATGAAGTCACAATTACCCTTGATGATGAGATTCCAGAAGATCATGATATGATAGAATCTCAAGAACCTCCCCAAATGATGATCTCTCACAAGAGAAAGCCAACTTGGGAAAGGGACCTTATTCAAGATGGAGAGAAGTATGGTGCTCCCGAAGGAACCATGAGACAAAGTAAGAAACCTAAGCCATTCTCCAGTTATATGGCCTTGATGTGTGATCTCATAGAAAAGGAACCTACTTGATTTGAAGAATCCATTCAGAAGAAAGAATGGGTGGATTCCATGACAAAAGAATACCAATCCATTATAAAGAATAGTGTATGGGAAATAGTTCCCAAACCGAAGAATAAAGATGTGGTATCTTCCAAATGGATATACACAATAAAACATGTTGCAAACGGAAGTATTGAAAAACACAAAGAAATATTTGTAGCTCATGGATTTTCTCAAAAAGAAGGCATCGATTATGAAGAGATGTTTGCTCTTGTAACCAGATACACTTCTATCAGAACAATCATAGCTCTTGAAGCCAATATGAAGGGGAAGTTTCACCAGATGGATGTATAAACAACCTTCTTGAATGGTGTTATTGAAGAAGAGATGTATATGGAAAAACCACAAGGGTTTGAAGTTGAAGATAGGAAGACTTGTGTCTGCAGGTTGAAGAAAGCTCTGTACGGATTAAAGAAAACTCCTAGAGCCTGGTATGGCAGAATTGGTAGCTTCCTGACAAGATTGGGCTTTACCAAGAGTAAATTTGATCCTAACCTTTACTTCAAGATTATGAATGATGATCCAATTATATTGTTTTTGTATGTATATGACTTATTCTTAATAGGAGCAGAAAATTTCATCACAAATTGTAAGAAGAAGTTCGCTGCAGAATTTGAGATGAAATACCTAGGCCCGATGCATTATTTCTTAGGTCTTGAAGTTTGGCAGAGCCCAAAGAAGATATTCCTTAACCAAGGGAAGTTTGTAGTTGAAATATTGAAGAGGTTTGATATGTTGGAATGTAAATCCATGAACACACCCATGGAAGCAAAGTTGAAGCTCCTCGTTAATACTTCGTCAAAATTGGTTGATGCTACTCTATATAGACAGATCATTGGATCGTTGATGTATCTGAAGAATACTAGGCCAGATATATGTTTTTTTGTGAAAACCTTGAGTTAGTATCCATTAGATCCCAGATGTTTTCACCTTGTTGTTGTAAAACATGTGATGAGATAACTTAAGGGTACGTTGGACTTTGGTCTTTGTTACACTGGAGATCATGAATTCATACTAGTTGGTTATACTGATTCAGATTAGGATGAAAGTGTTTCTGATAGAAAGAGAACTTCATGATGTTGTTTCAGTCTAGGGTTAGCCATGACTTCATGGCAGAGCAGGAAGCAATCTAGTATTTCTCTCAACACGACAAAAGTGAAATACATTGCATCATGTTTCATCAATTGTGAATCCATATGGCTTCAGAATTTTTTGATAGGTCTATTCGATATGGATATGGAAGCCACCATGATTCTATGTTATAACCATAGTTTCATAAAGATGACGGAGAACCATGTGTTCCATGATAAGTCAGAGCACATAGAAATCCAGTATCACTACATTCATGATATGGTGCAGAGAGGAGCTATAAAGCTCCAATATGTTGGCACAGATGAGAAGGTTGCATATGTGATGACCAAGCCTCTGTCTCATGTAAAGTTTTAATACTTTCGAGACAAGCTTGGTATAGTACGAAAGGACCTCCCTCGAAATTGGGAGTGATGATGATGATACTATGGTATCTTGACAAACAACGGATAGCTCAGTTAGGATTTTATATCCTAGGGGACTGATCATCCCTGGATAGATCCTGAAGGTCCGATAAGGATGGTCAGTCATAGTACCTGTACATGTATATGCCAGCTGTGGTCAGTAGTGGTAACTCCGTTAGGTTTTTATGTCCTAGGGAATCATTTGATTCCTGGGAAAATCCCGAAGGTCTAGTAAGGATGGTCTGTCAGATTACCACGTGGTAGCTCTATTAGGATTTTATATTTTATATCCTAGGGAATATTATGATTCCTAGGTAGATCCTGAAGGTTCGGTAGGACGGTCTGTTAGAGTACCACAAAATGTTGTTGTTGCACATGTCTCATTCTATTGTTATATGATGTTGATGTTTTTGTCTCAACCTCGTGTTGATGATGTTGTTGTATCAACCTCCTATTGATGATGTTGTTGTCTCAACCTCGTGATGATGATGTTGTTATTTCATCCTCGTGTTGATGATTCTGATTGATTCAACCTCATGTTTTTCATGATATTGTACCAGCCTCGTGTTTTTGATGATGATGTACCAGCCTCATGTTGGTGACATTGTTGCTCTAGCTTTGTGTTATTGATGCTGATGTTTCAACTTCATGTTGACGATGATGATGATGATGTTATTCTAGATCCATGTTGTGAATGATGATGATGATGATATTCCAACTCCATGGTGTGAATGATGATGATAATGTTATTCCAACTCCATGTTGTGAACAATGATGATGATACTACTCCAGCTCCATGTTGTGAACAATGATGTTATTGATGATGAGAAAAACTTCCAATGATTTGTAGATATGTCAGTGAATGTTCTAGATGCTAATGATGTTGTTTCCCTCTCTCTCTCCTTATGATTTTGTATTGGGTTATGTCAGCAGAATAGACTTCTTGATAAGGAGGAGTGTTGAAATATTGTAACTCTGAAAAGTATTATAATTATAATTGAGTTATTATTATATAGATCAAATCCCCTTTTGTGGATTGATTATGTTGGGTCTTGTATAAGTCCAAATCCCCTATTGTGGATTGGCCAAACCATATCTATATGGTGGTATTTAAGAATTCGACCTCTAGGGTTTATTAAAGTGGTTTTAACCACTATTTGAAGAAGTCGACCCTACATGATGAAAGGAAATAAACCCCAACGCCTATCATCTAGTATAAATAAGAGAGGATGGCTGCTCATTCACTTAGTCACTCATATAATGTGCAAGTTTTGAAGGAAGATGCAGTTAGAAGAAGGAGAGAGAGGCACATGCTCATTCTTGGGTTATTCTTGGTGGTTTGATCTTTATTCTTGGCATTGTATTGGAATTCTATTATTGAGGAAGTTTTTGTTGGGTTTTCTCCCCCATGAGGGTTTCCCAGGATAAAATGTTGTGAACCTTGTGATTGTGTTTCTTTCAGTGATCCTTATGTTATTATTCTCTAGTAAATTGAAAAGAACTTAATAACATCTCTAAATTTTACAATATGGTTACAAACCACCTAAATGGAAAGAGCTTGCACTAATTAATACTAAGGTCCAAGTAGTAAGGCATAAACTAGAGGAAGAACAAAAAATATTCCAAATATTAAAATAAAACTTATCAATAGATCGTAATCGAATGAAACAACTAGCAGACCAACATAGGTCAAAAACAAAATTTGAAGAAAGTGATTGGGTGTTTGTATGACTCCAAACCTAAAAAAAATTATCCCTTAAGCAACAAGGAAAAAACAAATTGGCTCCAAAATTCTATGGACCCTTTCAAATTAACAAAAAAAATAGCTTATAGACTAGAATTTCCAGAAAATTGTCACATCCACAATGTTTTCCAAATATCATGCCTCAATAAAGTGCTTGGGAAAGCTCAACCACTTCAAACAAAAATTCTTGAATCTGATGATGAAGGAAGAATTATTTTAGAACCAGAAGGTATTCTTTCCACCAAGGAAAAGGTGTTACATTCCAGAACCATTAAGGAATATCTCATCAAATGGAAAAACCTTCCAGAAGAGGATTCATCGTGGGAGTCAGAACCTTTTCTTCGACAATACCCATCACTACCCTTTCTTTGAGGAAAAATCAAAATATTGAGGGGGTGACATTGTTACGAACATAAAATAATAATAATAATTTAAAAGGTAAGAGGCACACACCTCTTCACCAAGAGGCATGTACCTCTTCACCCTGTGACCATTAAATCCTATATAGTAAATTGTCACGAGGGTCATTGTATCATATTCATATTCAATCAATCAAAATATCTTGTTCATAAACATTCATTCTTCAGTGAATAAAAATTTACTTTTTATAATCCTATGCATTTCATTTGATCCATGTTGGATTCAGATAAATCAAGGATCCATTTCCTATTTGCATACATGGCAGGTCCCTACAAGATTTGTTTCAAACACATCTACAATCCATTTGAGATGTCATCCTATGACAGATTAAATAAAACAAGAAAAATGTAAAAACACAAACCCTAACTAAAACAAACAAATAAGGATGATTTTGGAGGCCACCTTTTAACATTACACGGAGTGGGAAAAATGTTTCTTCAGCGTACTATGTGTTTTCTGAAAGGACGTTGCACTTGATGTGCCTTTTATAGCAAGAGGATGTCAAGAATTTCTCTAAGAGTGATCTCTAACTAAAATATTTTCGTTCGAATTTTCTAAGCATGGATGTGAAGATGTTTTCCATGTTTGAGGGTATTTGTGCATGTGCATGCACACACACAATGCATGTGCTTTTATACTTATATATCATGCACTCAAATGTACTAAAAAATGGATGAATTCCCTATATGTATCGATATCATGGTAAATTAGATGAAGAAATATGGATATGAAGGTTCCATGAGATCTTCATTTCTTAGTATAGAAGGAGAAATTGCAAGCCATCAACTTTCTTCCGAACATTTACAACAAGCTACGCCAAACAAATTGTGGACAATGCCACAAGAAAGAAGAAGCAAGAAGAACCAAATGGAAAGAAATTCCATTATAGGAAATCAAAAACAACTAAGATGTTGTTTTCCTAGTTTATGGTAGCGTCATACATACGAGCTTAAAGTACTTTCACAATTGTCAATAGAGTCCTTATCCCATTCTAGTATGTTTGGTTTAACATTTGCTATCAACAAATATTGTTGCTTTGATAGTCCTTGATTTATCTCTGCTCTATTTTTCACACAACCCTTAGCACTAACCCTATGTATCTTATTTGATATCTAACCATTGTTCTTTAAGGGCCCTCAATCTCTCCTTTTCTCCCATAAAAATAATTTATCATAAATTTCAACAAACAAATTTTCTTTGATTTCTAACCCATTTAAGTCCAAAAGGTAATATGATCAAACTGTTTCTTTTGAAATGACCATTGAGTTGCAGTGTTCTTTGATTTCCCTTCCTTTATAGGAGAAACTCCCAAGCAATTCTATGGTCATTGCTACTAGACTAGAATGCTTGTTTATATGCAGAAACATCTAGTGTTGTGTGCCATATTTATACAATGGACTCTGAAAAACACATCTAGTGAGGTGTGCCATATTTATACAATGGACTCTGAAAAACACTGCCAAACTTATTGATAGGCAACTTAGTCTTATTATTTCGAAGTAGTTCTTAAATGTTTGCAAAGCAATGAGATGAACTCACAAATTCAGAATATTAAAAAGGTAAATCTATATTAAACGACTCTATGGAAGTAACAAAAATAAATTTTCTTCTCATTTGAAGTACATTCTTACCTAAAAAAAATAACAAACGAAAAAATAATGAAGAATGAATTAGAGTTTGTTCCTTACAACCATTAACATCATGGCTCCCATCTGTTGAATGCACTTCACTACCTATAGTAGTGAGTAAAGAGGTAAGAAAATGTCTCGTTAAGGTATTGAATCTAAGATGAGAGGGTGGAGACAATTTTTTAATTACCATGACATCAAAAATGGTTGAACATGCCATCTTCACATAACAAATATAAAAATGATGTTTTTTCCAAGCTTTGGTCTCTGGCCATAAATAGTTCAATCTCAAACTGTAAATTGACGCAACATCCTTTTCAATTCCTCTGAAATCCAAAATGGTTTGCAAAATTTCAAAATGGTTTATATATCTCCATATTAAGACAAGCTAGAGATTGCCAAGTATTCTAAGTTTAAAATGTCCATTTGTGGTTGACCTCATTTTGAGAATTAACTGTCCATAGTTTTGGAATGAAAAACAATGGATGTAGTTAATCCCTAAAACCAATGCAACAAATCAAGGAATTGTGAAATCCTAAATAACTTAATGTTCATTTGTTTCCCTATGGGAGAGAGTGCCATCACAAAAAAAACATAAGTTTTGCACATACTAGACTAACTTCTAGGACATAAGTAAATTTTTCTATAGAAGAAGTCAATTTCTAGAAGGTGATCTTCATTCATGGTTACAAACTCATCAATAGAAAATAATCGCAAGCTTTCAAAAATTATGATGTTAGAAGTAAAAGGGGTCGGATGCTTCTTTATTACAAATCAAAAATATTTCAACACTCCAATCATGAATACCACCAAAAAGGATTGGATCTTATAGTTGGTGATGCCGAATTAAAATTCATCAATGGTATGCAAAATGAGTTATTTCGTGATTATATTCTACCCTTTTATACTAAAGGTTACACATCAAAAACATATCACTGCAGTTGGTTGTCTTAAAAAAAAGTCAGTAATAGCTATCTCCATGAGTAATTTGACACACTCCAGACAAAAGTGTGTGCATGCTATATTCAACAATGAACAAAGGATTATAGAAAAGAAAGCATACAAATCAACAGAGAGCGGCCATTACTTATAACATTAATTCAATTCAAAACTTTTGAAAGCAGACCAACCAGGTAAATTTCTGTGCCTCAATGTCCTTGTGCATTTCAACAATCTGTTGACAAATGGTTGCATAAGCAGATATTTGGCAGCGTAAGTTTTCTATCTGTTCATATGTCAGGACCTGTGGCAGAAGAACCTCGTTTGTCTGAAAAGCATCAAAGGATCCTCCTTCACTCATATTAACATTAGCTTCTGCACTTGCACTTTGTTATGATACGAGTTGCACCATCCCCTGCATTTCTTCTGGTTGAGAATCCATGCTAGTGGAAGTTGTGTCATGTTCCCACATTTTCCTCTTGCTTTAATCCCTCATTCCCATATGGAGGCTTGCAGATCTTGCCATGTAAATTGTACTATTATTAGCTAGAGCTTGCTTCGAAATAAGAAAAACAATATTGGCGGATAATGGTGAAAACCTAAAATGAAATTAACAAACGTGAAGTTACCTACCTTGTATGAGAGTAGGGAGGATGATTACGATTAGGCAAGAATGGGCTTTCCCGGAAAATTATGGGATTCAGATTCGGTTTGGTTTTCTTAAAACGTAAATTATGGGATTTGGATTGGGTTTGGTTTTCTTAAAACGTGAATTATGGGATTCAGATTGGGTTTGGTTTTCTTAAAACATGCAGAATCCCTGAAGGATTGTTTCCATCAATGCGTAACAAGCGAGTGTTCTTCCCATGACAAGTAATAGTGCTTAAATTTGACATTTATCCAATTTTTCTAATTTTATTTTGTTGTTATATCAATTTTAAATTATGCATCTTATTACTCACGTCTACATAATTTTTATAAGTGAGCGACAAGTGGAAAATTTAACCATATG
>SNQJ01S0033816.1:0-23809 GCA_010110895.2 Picea sitchensis
CAACAAGAGACTAGCATTTTCATCAAACTTTTCTTTAGTCTCACATGACTAGTTTGGGATTAGTCAACAACCCTAACTTGAAATAATCATAATTATGTACCTGTAATGAATAAAGATATGAAAATAGTACACAATGTTATTCAATTTTTTTTATGCAATTCCTCCAGGTTTCACTACTTGGAACCTCTCAGAAAATGAGTTATAGAAAAAATGGCATACCTTGTTGAATTCTGGATTATTCTAGAGAGCGACCTTGTAGAGTGTGCCCCACACGTAATATTTGTTGAATCGATCTGAAAATGTTACACAAAATACTAAAGACTGTACTCTAACCAACACATTTTGTCTTACTTAATTTGGATCTGTTATGAAGAAGTTGTGACTTTTTTACCTGAAATACCTGTTTTAGACTAGTTTCAGGACTAGCCACAAACCCTATTTTCCACAGAGTGTAACTCTAAAAATACAATGACTCATAAGTTGAAATTTTTACCACAAATACTTGGATATGTTTCCTCATTGGCCTATCAATTTCACGGTCTGAATCATTCTAGAAAAAAAGTTATTGCGAAAATAGTGAGATGACCTGTAAATAGCATACCTTAGAAAACATCATCAAAAGAATTTATCCTCCCTTGAATTTTGACGTTCTTTGCTTCACCTTCCCTCTGAAATTTAGCTTAGATATCCTTTGGTTACCTCAGTCACCTATAGATATTCAATATGATCAAGTTTGATATAAAATTAGAGAGCCTTGCCTCTTATTTATACTCTCCAAGTAGCTTCCTTAGAAGCATCTTCTAGGTCTCTTTGCTCACTGTCCTTATTTTAGGGTTAACCCACTTCTAATTTCTCCTTTAAATTTATTATTTAAATAATTTATTTTGTATTCACTTTGAATTATAGTACACTCATCACTTCACTTTATTATTTACCTTCTAAAATCTCTTAAACCACTTTGACTACTTTGACCTTTTGGGGCTTCTAGATGACATATGAGGGTCCTCCAACTTCGTAAGGCCATCACTCTCAAACCGTGAGGAGTTATGTGGCGTTCCACATACCACCAGAAATGGAATGACATGTAATATCCATATGTAATATTCTTACCTGCAAATATATCAAAACTCATACCATTATCCATCAAACAAACTTGGGTCCATTACCTAAACCTAGGTTCTCCAACTTCTCATGGCCATAACTCTCTAACCATGAGGAGTTATGTGACGTTCCACATACCACCGAAAATGGAATGGCATGTACTATCCATATAGAATAGTATTACCTTCAAATATATTAAAACTCATACCATTATACATGAAGCATACTTGGGGTCTATTACCCAAACCTTTGTGCTATCAGAATTTGCTACCGGAATTTCTTCAAGGGTTGACATCAATGACAACCAACCTTAATAAATAGGTTTTTTTCCATTTTTTGTGTTTCATTGCTTCTACAAAAGTTGTTGGTTCAATGGAATCATGAGTTACTAAGGAAAAATTTGAGGGAGATGTATTAGAGCTTATAGTTGTTGTTTTGTTTTGTTCATTTAGATGAACATCTTTAAGCAGTCGTGTGAACCATTTTGGTCTAGTGTGTTGTCCCTGTGGTGAAGTTATGTAGTTGATCTATCCTATTTTGAAGAATAATCATCTGAAGAAGTACTATCTAACTCTTGAACATTCATGTTGGGGAATAATTGTTTTTCAATCCAATTTGGTTTTCTTTGATGAATTGTTTTTTCTTAAGCTACATTTTTCTCCAAGTGACTAAGGATATTATCCATCTCTCTAACCGTTTGAATTTATGTCTCATCAAATACTACATCCTGATTTATAATGATATTTCCATTGGATAGCAACCTATAGCCTTTATTTTCATCTAAATAGCCAATAAGAATGCATTTCATACTACTATTTTCCAACTTAGTCATTTTTTCCCTTAGGCACTAAGGCATAGAAAATGGAGCTAACAACTCGAAGATGATTAACTGAAGTCTTAGTACTATACCAAGCTTCATATGGAGTGTTATAACCCTAAATTTCACCAGACATGCATACCTGGCATCAGGCCATCTTACTTTCCATATTTGCCAAAGCCATCACTGAACAACTCTTCTAAAAAACCATTGTTTTGAAGGTGTACGAACCCTACACCACTACTGCCCATGTACACATGCTTGTTGCACCACTACAACATGCGTACACTCACAAAAAAGAGCGAAAAATGAAAATTGCAAAGGAATACGGATTTTCGGACCGTTACCTAACCAGTTGACCGCCCATAGCCAGTCACCCCAACCGTTACTATCTCTTTTGGCCTATAAAAGAAGGTCTTGGGGTCCCATTCCAAGAAGAAGCATGAGAGCATAGAAACTCTGCCCATTTTAGTATTCCCCCTTTGCCCCAATATTTTGCAACCACTTTGTGAGTTTGAGCTAGAATTCCTTTTTCCTCCATTACAAGCCTTTGCCATTTCCCTAGAGAGAATTGAAGAGGAGAAGAAGATGTGGAAGAAGTTGGTGCATGGTGAAGAGAAGCCCAGGACCAAGTTCGAGGAGCAGTTGTCGGTCTCATGTTGTAAACGACTTTTGTGAGATTAAAATAAAGAAATATTGTTTCCGTCCCGCCAAATGATGTCTTAAATCTTTATGGTTTGTTTACATTCTTTGTTGTGATGTCTAACCCACTAATATTTATATAGAATGTATGCTTGTAGTTTCTTGTTTGTGTTTTGGTGAATGCAGCTTGGACTTGGGAGGATTCTGTAGTCAAGAAGCAACTAAGCGCAAAGGGATCGACACCAGATGCGGATTTTAAGGTATGCCTACCGGATCCCTATACTTTGTCATTTATGTATGATTGTGGGATAATGATGGGATAATGGTTAAAAGTAGGAGAATTTAGACGGTTATCTCTGCTTGCACTTTAGAACCCTGATGTATTCCTTAGAGGGGTTTTCCCGCTATAGCAACATTGGCGACCATATTGGGGATACCTCTAGGGTTTTTTGGGGATATTCTTTTGGGTGCTTTGAATCAGTTTATTTACTGTTTTTTGAGTTTCTGTAAGCTTCTGTGTCTTTAAGGGATTCTAGTCTTCCATACCAGTACTCCCTTCCTTTTCTTGACTGTTGGTTTTCATCTTTTTGAGAAGTTACAGAGGTGTACATGGCCTGTAGTGGGCCTAGATGCATGCATACGTGCCCTGCCTTTGGACAGCCCGTGTACATACGCAGACTGCTAAAGTGTCAGTAATTTGCATGTGTTGAGAATTTCTTTTTTAAAGAAGAGGCAGTCTTCCTCTTCCCTGTCAGAAGTCACACTTGTCAGGGGTTTTCTTGATCTAGCCTTGGTCTCTATTATAGCATTCTGTAGCTTAGGTCTGACCTTAGCATAGCTTTCTTTTTATCAAAGATTTCTTGTGTTTTCTTTATTAGGGTTTTTAGGCAAGTGTGTGAGTCCATTCTGATCTGCCTGTTTTGTATTGTCAGTGACTCCCTGCGATCTGCAATTGGGCTTAAAGTCATTTCTTGGTCTTGACTTGTCGTCATTTTCCCCTTTTTTTCTTTAGAAGAAGAGAAAAGAATTCATTTTCAAATTTCTTGTTTTGAAGCATAAAACAATAAAAAAAAAAATCATTTCTTTGTTTGGTAAAAGTAGTTGAGATTAGTTTCTTTATTTACCAAGGAAAAAGAAAATTTTATTAAGTTCTTTATTTTGAATTCTTAGGACATTAAGTAGCTCGTAGTCGAGAGAAATATTGTTTTAAGTTTTTTCTTTTCAAAGATCTTAGAAAAGTAGTTACGAAAAAGTTTGGTTAAAGAGTTTAAATTGGCAAATCTTTATTTGTGAAGAAGAAGTAGTTTGTTTTCAATTTCATCTTATGCTCTTCTCTTTTGTCTCTTAAAGAACATCACCGGTTTCACTTCCGTTCCTTTTGACTTAAGATAACCACTAAAATGAATGCTTAATTAAAAGTTATTAGACTTTGTGTTTGTAGGGTCCATCAATTTAGTCTAGGCTAGAGCCTTGATTTAGGATTGGAGAGGAAACTCTTCAAGGCTACAAAAACAAACATAAGAGTTTGTGCTAGGGAGTGCTTGAAAGTCCAATAACCATGAAAGTTATCTAGGACCCCCCTCTAACACAGGGGCTAAACACAAGGTCGTGTGTGGAAAGGTAGTGGAGATAACCCCTCCAAAGCCAGACCAAGCGTAGTGGGGAATGCATATAGAGGGCTTATCTTGGGATTTCGTTGATCACATTTTCCATGGAGATTCGTGGGTCTCAAATCCGTTTGATGTCCTCAGTCGTCTTCTGGAACACTTGCTTTCAATACCCTTGATAGGTTTTGGGCTTGATACCCTACTCCCTGCGGTCCATCTGACTGTCGACTGTACCCGTCGGGTGATTGTTCGCGCACTGGCAACCTAGTTGCCTTTATCTTAGTGACTTGCATAGGTGACTGCGTGGGTATACCACAGTACCTAGGGCAGACATCAGGCCACGCTTTGCAGAGTATACCTGGAGCATTCTTCCGTATTCGAGTTGAACTTGCACCGATAAGTTTCTCTAGTGTTGGCTGGTGTAACTATTCTTCTAACTAGCTATTGATCTTCTTGTCTTATCTCATAGGAGATTTTTCTAGTGTGTACTAGTCTTTAAATTTAATAGAAAGCCCTAGTGTCATTGATATTCTCACACCGTGGAGGATCAGGAGCTTCATCGGTCGCAAAGGCTTCTTGGTCTTCCGTTGGTTATTTGGAGCCACCCTCGCCACTGCTAAGGCGAAGACTAGACCAGCAAGGGTCTTTTGAGGCGACCGAGCCATAGGAAACTAAGCCCGACCCATATATGAGAGGAGAACATTTGATTCCAAAGGAACCAACCATTTATGACCTCAGAGCGGAAGCTCTCGGTCTGTATAACCCTCCGATCACCGATCTATCGACGCCCATCGTCCTACAGGTTAAACCTTACGAGTGTCACGTAGTGTCACAAGCAGCGATGGAGACAAATGATGCTACTTCTTTAGGGAATCCTCATATTCCCTCTATGACTATCACTACCGGGGGTTTTCTTCCTCCTAACGAACCATCGCCGGTCTGGACCACCATGGTCTCGACCGCCTCTACCTCGGGCAATGATCTGATTTTGTCTATGGCGACGATCACTACTCCTTTCACCTAGAGTGTGACAGGTCCTCCATTCTCATACGAGATGCCTGACTTCAATACAAACTTTGTCCTTTCCTACTCCACTCTATAGACTTTAGGTCTAGGGGTAGGGAGCTCAAACGCCTCTCTTCAAGGATCCATGGGGGGCACTTCATCTCTCTATAATTCTCTCCCTTACGGAGGGGGTCACATACCTCCTTCGTCCCCATCGCTCGACAGTACTCACCAGCACTCCGTCGGGCCAAACGTAAACTATAGTTCGTTTGGAGCACATAGTCAAGGACTTCCTTCTTATAGCATGTCAGTAGGTTTGACACCGTTCTCTTTGTTCGACACGTTTGGTAACAACGCATTCTTGTCAACTGCCATCTCGGCCGGGGGAAACCCCGGTTATGGACAATAAAATCTTGTGCAGGGTATTATTCCTACGTAGGGGGGAAACTTAGGAATTCCTTCCTCACAAGGACCTTGGAATCTGTGGCAGGGATCATTTCGCTCATCAGGGATGTCGACCGGGGGAAAACTTTCCATATCCAATGGAACCCCAGGCAAGGCTTGGGACCTATGCCCGTCGGATCGACAGGGGGAAACCCTTCCCAAAATCCTTGGAATACAACGCAAGCCCAACCCTCCATGTCCTACTACGGGAGTCAGTCGATGATGTCTCAACAAGTGCAAAATATGTACGCTGGTCATGACCATGGTTATTACCATAACCCTGGAAAACAACCTAAATTTTCCTGGCAACTTGGTGCCAGCCAAACTCCAGGCTCCTTTTTCCCTGGATATAATCAACAACCCAAATTACCGTTTCTGGAAACTCTTCACTTGCCAGACTTAGCAAGGTTATTAAATGACCCCATCTGTCATGATCCGCGTTGGCCTCCCATGCCAACCAAGTTGCCTTCGGACATTCCAAAGTTCAAAGCTAAGCCTAATGAATATCTAGGCGATCATGTGACTACCTTCCATTTATAGTGCTCGTCCAACTCTTTGAGAGACGACTCCATACAGTTGTGTTTGTTTCAACGCACTCTCAACAGGAGTGCGGTGAAATGGTACATTGATCTCGACCGCTCGAGATACTCTTCCTTTGGAAAATTGGCAATGGATTTCTTAAACCATTTCCAATTAACTATGAGATACGATGTCGGCACCGAATTGTTGGCCAACTTTGAGCAGAAAAAAGCGGACCATATCTCAGATCACATATCAGAATGTAGATGTCGAAAGAGTTTGATAAAAGTACCAGTCCCACCAACATTCTTTCTTGAGTGGTTCCTTAAGTCTTTGGTACCCCAGTTATCTAAAGACGTCGCAACCTCAGGGGTCTTTTAAGAAGAAGAAGCGATAATGAGAGTTCAACAACTAGAGCTGATTTACTCTTAGTCTAGTTTACTTTACGAAGTTTTTCTAGATGCACCGCGGTCAATACTTGACAAGACCAAACAGAGATCTAGACCACATGTCGATCATATTGTTGGTTCAACGCAAACGAATCCCGTTTATCAGTTGTCGAATCAATTGTAGCAATTGTCAGTACATCAGACAGTGGCCAACCAGACCATTGGTTCGGTTTCTCCCCCTACTCAAATGTCGGATATGCATAGTGTGCAATCGAAAAACCCGAAGGCCACCTAGCAGTCTGACGGAAAGAAGAAACAATGAAAGAAGGGTAAGGGGGATAAGAAACCTACCAATAATGTTAGCGAGGGAAACACAAAAAATAAGAAATCGAAGTATCCGTGTAATCTTTGCATGAAATACCATCCGACTCACCAGTGCCCTTGGCTTGCAGAGGCCTAAAAGTTATTGGCACGATAAAAACCTATCATGTTAACGAACCCATTTCCACATGGGCAAAATTTAACTCAAGCCTCTCTGAGCACGAAAGGGGGTAGTCAGGGAACCCCTTCGTCTTCGAGTAATTATTAATCCATGAATATGTACATGATGAAATGTAGTATTGACATAGAAACTAGGACACGTGACTATGGAATACCAAACGCCTCTGAGAAGGGTAAAGAAGCCGAAAACCCATCTCTTCCTCTTCAGATTGAGAAGACGTTGGGTGAAACAATGACACGCATCCCAAAAGGTGCATTCAAGAAATATTCCCACAACCCAAACTCAAGAGATGCCCAGAACTACTCCGTGGTGGAGGATTTTTCTCAAACCCCTTGTGCAATGTCTGCTTTGGAAGTCCTCCAGAGCTGCCCTTCCCATAGAAAGGCTCTGTTAGCTACCTTAGGATCTGCTGAGACTTGTAATCTGAGAACGATCATGCTTGATACGATCGACTAAAAATAGCATCTCCCTTACCACGTGGCATTTCAGATAGTAGTGGCTTACACCACGAAAACTTTTACTCAGAAAATTTTCTGCACGGTGGTTGATGAGGGCGCCTCGACATGTGTGATGTCTTTGGCGTGTTGGAAGGCCATTGGCCAACCTGTTTTGTCTCCATTACCTTCTCTTCTTACCGCTTTTGATAGTCGTTTATTCAGACCACATGGAATCATCCCCTCTTTCCCCATGCAGTTAGGGGGGAAGACCATGTGTGTCGAGGTTGAAGTGGTCGATGTGTCTCTCGGCTACAATCTCTTGTTAGGAAGGATTTGGACCTATGCAATGCAAGGAGTGGTTGTGAGATTTTTTTGGGTCTTGTTGTTTCCACATGAGGTTCGGATCGTGTCCATTGATCAATTATCCTTCTCCCGTCTTGACCCTTCATTGGGGGTATCCACGGTCCCAATGATTGATAACCCTCAGCCCGACATCATCAACATAGGAGTTGGTTTGTGCCCACCTTTGATGGGAACTTTCGATTACCCACCTCCGATCGACAATGTCTAGTACATATTGGTTGTCCCTGACCAACCTAGGGCTGAAATATTTCAAATCTTGTCATTTCAGACGACTTACTTTAACGATCTGTGGACTCTTCCTCCCCCATCAACCATGATGGAAGGGACAGGGCACCATGGCATGGCCATGCCTTTGTCTACGGTAGAATTTGCGTACTCTACAGTCCAAAAAGCTTCCGCCGACCCCGATCTGACTCCCACATAGGAGTTAGATCTGATTCTAGAGACTATTTGGGCTCAAGGTTCCCTCGCCGATACTGATTCTTTAGACTTATTCTTACCCTCAGACGAGGCGATTATTGAGGCAATGAATAGTCCGGATAGACCCTGGGATGATCTCCATCATATATCTTATTTTCTGCCAGAGTTAAGAAGAATTGAAGCAGGTGAATTCACTCTGACTATGACTGGAGATAGGGCTTGTGCTATCAATTCTTTGACTACGCATGTTGTTTACGCTGAAGGAAATATGGAAACCATCACTAAAATGATACCTATTGATATCTCTAGAACCCCTGGTGTCGTGGAGAATATCTTCATCAGAGCGGACTGCTCCCCTGAGGAGATTCGAATCTACATGGATTTATTTAAAGAATTCGACGGCATGTTTGCCTAGTCTTACAAGGAAATGCCAGGCATAGATCCAAGAATCGTTGAACATGAAATCATGATATATCATGATGCCAAGCTGATCTGGCAGAAGCTTCGCCCAATTGATCCTAGGAAAGAAGCAGCTATTAAGGCTGAAGTAGAGAAACTACTCAAAGTTGGTTTCATCAACCCCATTCAATTGACTCAATGGGTGTCAAATCCTATGTCAGTCAACAAAAAGCAGGGTACGGATCACGTATGTACTGACTTTCATGATTTGAACAAGGCCTGTCCAAAGGATAATTTCTTCACGCCATTTATTGACCAAATAGTCGATGAATGCGCACATTGCGAGGCATTTTATTTCATGGATGGTTTTTTAGGATACAATCAGATATAGATCAAACCTGAATACCAAAACAAACCGCTTTCATTTGTCTGTGGGGTACATTCTCTTATTGGAAGATGCCTTTTGGTCTGAAAAATGCTGGAGCCACTTTTCAGCGGGCCATGTCTTTTTCTTTCCACGATCTCAAACACATAGTTGAGGCTTATCTTGATGATTTATCATCATGGTCTCGTAAGAGAGATGATCATCCAACACACCTCCGACTTATCTTTGAGCGATGTCGCTACTACCGGATTCGCTTGAATCCAAACAAATGTAGTTTTTGCGTAACATCGGGTCATCTGCTAGGTTTCATAGTTTTGACAACAGGGATCATGGTCGATCCTCTAAAGGTTGAGGTGATAGTTCAGTTGCCTCCCCTGTGCACAATTCCCCAGCTTCAGAGTTTACAGGGAAAAGCAAGCTTTTTACGGTGTTTCATCGCAAACTATGCCGAGATCACAAAGGTTTTCATGCATTTACTGAATAAGGACGTTCCTTTTCATTGGGATGAAGCCACTCAACGCTCTTTCGAAGCATTGAAATGCGGCCTCACATCTTCCCCTCTGCTTTGACCACCCAATTATAATAAAGATTTCTTATTGTACTTGGTCATTGTAGAGTCGACCATCGGTATGGTCTTGGTTTAGGAGGATGATTTTCTCTCAGAATACGTGATTTATTACCTGAGCGGAGGCTTGGTTGGACCAGAACTCAATTATTCCCACGTTGAAAAACTTGTGTTGGCAACAGTTCATGTTGTCCAACAGTTCCTTCATTACATCTTGTTTCGCAAGACCACCGTCATTGTCATTGTTAATATGTTTCAATACGTGTTGACACAATGTATAATTGGAAAAAAGATCAGTAGATGGATAGTCATCCTCCAGGAATTTGACTTGGATTTTGTTTTGGCGAAATCCAAAAAGTCATTGGTCTTTGCGGAACTCATCTCGGAACTTCCGGTCGAATTAGGTGATGTTATACCCGAGGAGTGGCCTATCAAAGGAGACATGTTTTTGATCACATCTTCAGACCCCTGATACAGAGATATACTAGTCTATCTTCAGACTTTGAAGTGCCCCACCTCTACTTCTCGTGATGAGCGTCATCATATACGCCATCAGGCCAAGAAATATCTCATACTCGAGGACACTCTGTATCGTCGAGGTGTAGATTGTATCCTTTGCCAGTGTCTCTCTCATGAAGAAGAGAAAATCATGCTTAATGATTGCCACACTGGAGCATGTGGCGGTCATCTGTCTAGGTTGGCAACAACCCAAAAGATTCTATGAATTGGTTACTTTTGGCCGACATTAATCAAATATTGTGTTGAATCGGTCAAGAAGTGCCACCCGTGTCAGATCTTCTCTCAGAAGATGAGGGCACACCCCGCTCCCATGTTTCCCGTCATCACAGTTGGTCCCTTCACCAAGTGGGGGATTGATTACGCTACATGCAACCCCCCTTTAGTGAGGGGGAACCATTATATCATCATAGTAATAGACTACTTTACGAAGTGGGTTGAGGTTATGCCAACGTTTAAAGATGATGGCGAGACAACAACTCTCTTTTTGTTTAACCATATAATAGCAAGGTTCGACTTCCCGAGAGATATTTTTACTGACCATGGTAGTCACTTTCAGAATAAAATGATGTCTGAGTTAACGTCAAATATTTGGTTGAGGCAAGAACATTCGTCACCCTACTATCCACAAGTGAATGTTCAGGTGGAGGCTGTGAATAAGTCCCTTAAGACTATTATGCAGCGAATGATCAATTTGGCCAAGTCAAATTGGCATTTGATGTTGTACTTGGAATTATGGGCCTACCAAACGTCTGTTAAGACTGCAACTAGTTTCTCACCTTTTCAACTCGTTTACGGGATGGAAGTAGTCTTGCCTATAGAGTTCCAGATCCCCTCTCTAAAGTTGGCAGTACAATTATTGCCATACACTTCACCGCTTGAAGAGAGTTTATTATATCTTGAGCAACTCGATGAGCAGCGTCGGGATGCAGCCTTGGCTAACGAGGCTCACAAACAAAAATTCAAGTGTCAGTATGATTAGTTTGTTCGTCCTCAAATTTTCTCCGAAGGCGACCTTTTCCTAGTTTATGACCAAGATAAGGATCCCTTAGGGGCAGGCAAGTTCAAACCCATGTGGTTCGGACCTTTCATCGTGAAGGAGGTTCTAAAGAAGGGCACTTATCACCTGGTGTACTTTGAGGGAAATGCTATGGCAGAGCCTAGAAATGGGCTCTACCTCAAGAAGTATTACTCGTAGGTAGGTCTCCTTGGGTGACTTCTTGTACATATGTATAGTTCTTATACATTTTCTTCTTATTTTTTGTCTTTTTGGTTTTATGGACGTGTCATTTTTGATGTCATATTTTTCACTGTGGCAGATGTCAAGTGAATCAGAGGTGTTCATTGGGTTCGCAGACGATGCTAGCTGGCACACTCGGAGGCTTTCTTCCGCAGCTTGGGTGATTTTCACAACTCAAGGCCAGTTGTTATCTTCAGGAGGTATCTGTTTAGGTGACACCACAAACAATGTCGTCAAATACAACACAGTCTTAGAGTTGCTTCATGAATCTTTGTCGCATGGTATCTCTCACCTCTAGGTCTACTTAGACGCTCAGCTATTTGTGTCCCAGTTAAATGGGGTTTACCATGTTTACAATCCTACTCTACACCAATGGTTCCTTAGGGTACGTCTCTTAGAACGAAGATTTGATTACATTACGTATATCCATGTTCCTAGGAGATTGAATCAAATCATAGATACTCTAGCTAATCATGTATTAGATTGGCACATTGCACACATGTAAGAAAAAGCACACACATGCACATGCAAATACATTTGTAAAATAGATGTAATCCATAAGACGTAAAAATATGTAAATATGCATATATATATCGAAAATATCATAGTACATGGGTGGGCGCAAGCACCTCAAAAATATGTCCAGTAAGAGTGATGGAGCTTATGCCCTAAAAAATATACAAAAGGTGCCCCTGACATGTAAGTAGTCTAGCCTAACTAAGGGTGGGTCCTGTTGGCCCTGTCATAGTAAACTATGACATTTGCCAAATGCCAAAAGAGCTGGACCCATGTCCGTGGAACCCCAACTGCATGAGGTTGCATCGATGGTGGGAGATCCTCGATCTCTGCCATAGGAATTGTATGAGTGAGCGTGGTGAGGTTCCACTCCACCCATCTCAATACTCTCTCAGCCTCTCTGGTTGGAGGCCCCCCCGCTATTGCTGCTGGTCTAGCAGTTGTTGTTGGTCCTGCCTCTGGTAGAGGACGTCGCCTGTTCCTCGAGAAGTCTGCTGGACACAATGGTCCCACATATGTACATAACAGATACATAGTTGTCAGATACTCTGGTACACATAAAAATGATATATATAAAAATAAATAAAAATCAAATAACTTTGAAAAACAAACATACCTAGCTCTCCTCATTCTACTCCGAGAGGTACGGGAATGTCAGGATCCCTGGAGAAGTCGATCCCATCATAGGGGTAATCCTCTATAGCCGAAATCTGTCGATACCACCAGTCAAAAAAATTATCATCGAAGGCCTCGATGGTCCTCCCTCCCCCCTGTCGTGGCAACAATGCTGCCCATCTGCATAGCGCTGGGAGATAGGCCACATGCCCTCGTATTGTCTCTCAAGGACTGAGACTGGGTACCCTCTCGAAGAAAAAGGAACATAAAACAGTCTCGAACCCGAAGTTTCTGTGTTCCCATATCCGACACTCTATTAGTTGTCTCTTCATGCACCGCACAATGCATGTGCTCCTGGGAGGCCTGATGTAAAGCCGTGGATATAGTGATCTACCCAATGAGTAGAACTATCACTTTCAGTGATAGGTTGTTGATCTTGTGTATAGGCACCTGAGAACCTACTTTCTCAGTACCCGCCTCAAAATGGAGTCCAATCAACTCCTCAATGTTGTGAGGCCCGGGGGGGAAAGTACGTAAGTTGACTGGATCCCCTCTCCTCGAGAGACCAGTCAGGAAGTAAATGTCTTTAGTTGTTGGAGTCAACGACTGCCCCTCGAGCATAAATGCCTCGGCATCAAGATGCCAATAATCTATCAAAGCATTCAGCAACCTGGGTTGTGCCATCATGAATGGACACTAGAAGAATTTTAACAACCCACATTGTGATAAAACAACGACAATAGCAGGGTCTTCTGAGACTAAAAAATCAATTTCCTCATGCTCCCTCTCTCTCCAATGAACATACATCTTGCAAAATTACAAAGTCATGGGGAGTTAAAGATTGCTTTCTATTTTTTCCACTTATTGGAGGGTGTACGCAGACTGTCTTGGTGACAGTCGCGTGTGTACGTTTGAAAATTATCTTCTGCCTACGTGCACACGCGGGTTGTGCTTGTACAACCCGCGTACACGTAGGGCCGACCTATTTAAAGGTTAGCGCCTCCCCCAAAAACAAAAGCAAATGCAAAAAGGAAGAATGGAAATGAAGGAGGGGCTAGTATATACTTAGTTGGTCTAAGTGGAAGTTTGTTTCGTCCCCTGAAGCTCCCGGAATCAACTCTTTCAACAAAGAGGTGTTTTTGACTTTTTTGTCAATTCTCAGTTTACAATGGTGATAATAAGCTACTAGCTTCTATTTATAGACTTTTTGGCCCCTTTTTGTCATTTTTTGGACCCTTTTTGTCGTTTTTTCTAGCTTGAAAATCGTTTAGTATGGTTTTTGAGTTTCTTGGGGGATGTTACGATTCATGTTACTTTGGGTATTGGGAAACTTTTTGAGAGTTGGGTCTTTTGGTGAAAAGTCGTTTTTCCAACTTTGTGCATGTAGGGTAGGATTCCACCTCCACTTGTTGCACCTCGTTGTCTTTTCCACTTTTCCATAGGATCGATCCCACCGAATTGTGACACGAAACCCTCATTGTTGCTTTATCAGTGTCGTAATTTAGTGGTAAAGCCTGCCTTCACATGGATGCCCTAGGTAGATCCTGGTAGCATGTTTTTGGTATCCATGTCGTCACTAATGATTATAGGCTCGGGAGTCCTTTTTAGTTTTTCCTGATTACGAGTTTGAGTCTCACTTGCATGATTCATTATCGCTTTTGACCTCACACTCAAGACTCCCAAACAAAAATGGGTCTTCTTTTAAGCCCTTTTCAGATCCTCTAAACATGAAAATATTGTCGAGCGATCTTGTTGCCCTTCACGCTTGCAAAACTAAAATTCGAAGGCACGTCTATATGGCGGTAGTTTACCCCTTTTTTGGTCCGAATGGTCAAATGTATGAACAAAGGTATAATATAAGAGCCTTGGTTATCTAGAAGAGTATTCTCAGGTATAAATTTAACCCTTTTCGAGCCTAAGGGACTAAATTTAAGAAAAAGGAATCCCCACGGAGTCCATAGTTAAGCTCTTTTTAGACTCCCTAAAATTGAAAAGATTGTCGAGTGACCTTGTTTCTTCACACTCATTAAACTGGTCCAAAAGAACATCCTTTACGAAGTCCATAGTTAAGATTTTTTGAGACTCCTTAAATATGAAAAAATTGTCGAGTGATCTTGTCTTTGTCACACTCATTAAAATGGTTTTAAATAGATGTCTTTTCGGTGCTAGTTTACCCCTTTTTTGAACCGATTAGACTACCTTCGAAAAAGGTACCCCAGTGGAGTCTCCTTTTACGCTTTTTTTAGACTCTCTAAAAATGAAAAACCATCGAGCTTACCTTCTCTGGGCTCATTAAAATTACATCGAAGGATGTTATCATTGTGTCTTATTAATCGCATTTGCATTCCTGCGTCTTTGGCCTAATGTTGGCTCCATGTTTCTCTCAACTGAACCATCTGAAGCATACCTTATACACAAGCCTTGTAGCACTTTGCCTCTGTGTCTTGACACCTTGACCCATGGAAGATTTTTCCCAAGTGTCCTTTTCTTGCATATGTCCCCTTTCTCTGAGCATCAGTGTGCTCCTTGCACTTGGAACTAGTATGTCTGTGGCACTCATTCCTCCTTTGTAACGTAGCATTCTTTTATTCTTTTTCAAGCTTTCCAAAATTATTGAAAAAGACAAAAAAATCAAATATACCCCAAAAAGAGGAAGAGAAAAGTATTTTCTTTTTTGTTGACAACACAATGAGTCGCCCTTGGACAAAGGACATCCTTTCGTTTGTTCGTCAAGCTCTAGGATTCAATATGACCCTATGAAGTTGTTCTCGCTACAAAGAGTTGTGTCCTCCTCTGTTTGGTTATCCTTCCAAACATATGGAGAGTTCGCATTGCCTCCAACATCGCGAACTTATGTCAATTCCATGCTGCCTGAGTCTCATATTTTGTCTTTCTTTCGTCCAAGGGAAGTTTTACTAAACTTGAGTTGGCCCTTCTGCAGTTTGTCTCTTGTCCTCATGCCCGACCACCCCGAAAGTCCAATCAAGTCCTTGCTCAAAATAGATGAAGATCTGTACCTAATCACCAATATCCTCTTGTTTGTTCTCGACGAGTCGTCGAAGACCTCTGGGTAGTGAAGTCGTACATTGATATTACACTCTTACCCAAGTTTTGAAGATTTTGAAGTTTTGCTCGAGCTCTGAAGACCTCATCTCCAGCCATCAGGCGTCATTGGCTTCTTGAAGATGGATACTATACATGTATATCTTTTGATTTTGAGATGTAGATCCGTTGTGTACTGATCAAGGACACACTTTATATAGTTATATGACATGGATCTGCAGTGTATTTGATTGGCAACCATGATTTTATTTTCATCTCGAGCATGGGTATGCCTACCTCGGTAAGGCAAATTGTTATTTTGTAGATGGCATCTCCTGAACTCTAGTCCCTGGGCTCACTCACTTCATACATTGGTGAATATTTGTAATGTATTTCGGCCATCATATGCTCTTCTTACCTCACACATTAGGGGTCATTTGTTATAACCCTAAATTTCACTAGACATGCATACCTGGCATTAGGCCATCTTACTTGCCATCTTTGCCAAAGCCATCACTGAACAACTCTTCTAAAAAACCATTGTTTTGAAGGTGTACACGCCCTACACCACTACTACCTGCGTACACACGCTTGTTGCACCACTACAACATGCATACACTCACAAAAAAGCGCGAAAAATGAAAATTGCAAAGGAATATGAGTTTTCGGGCCATTACCTAACTAGTGGACCGTGCATAGCCAGTCACCCCAACCATTACTATCTATTTTATCCTATAAAATAAGGTGTTGGGGTCCCATTCCAAGAAGAAGCATGAGAGCATAGAAACTCTGCCCATTTTAGTATTCCCCCTTTGCCCCAATATTTTGCAACCACTTTGTGAGTTTGAGCCAGAATTCCTTTTTCCTCCATTGCAAGCCTTTTCCATTTCCCTAGAGAGAATTGAAGAGGAGAAGAAGACATGGAAGAAGTTGGTGCATGGTGAAGAGGATCCCAGGACCAAGTTCGAGGAGTATTTGTCGGTCTCATGTTGTAAACAACTTTTGTGAGATTAATATAAAGAAATATTTTTTCCATCCCGCCAAATGATGTCTTAAATTTTTATGGTTTGTTTACATTGTTTGTTGTGATGTCTAACCCACTAATCTTTATATAGAATGCATTCTTGTAGTTTCTTGTTTTTATTTTGGTGAATGCAGGTTGGCCTTGGGAGGAGATCTGCAGTCAAGAAGCAACTAAGAACAAAGGGATCGACACCGAATGCGGAGTTTAAGGTATGCCTATCGGATCCCTATACTTTGTCTTTTATGTATGATTGTGGGGTAATGATGGGATAGTCGTTAAAAGTATGAGAATTTAGATGGTTAGCTCTGCCTGCACTTCAGAATCCTGGTGTAGTCCGTAGAGGGTTTCCCGCTATAGCATGGAGGAATTCCATCTAAGACTAATGTGGGTGATTGGTTCCTGTTGTGCTACTTATATGTTTAGTATAATGCACTCATTAATTATCAATCCGGGATTCATAATCAACAGAGTTACAAGACACCAGTAAGAAAGGTAATTTCTAATGTCATGAGTATAGAATTAAACTAGATTATGCATGTTGGAAACAAATCAAAATAGAAAAATGCAATGCACTTTGGTTGTCTTTCACAGAGAGGCTATCCATTCCATTATGGCACATGCAAGTATGAGATGGAATTGGTTTGAAAGATCAACTCTGCTATCTGACCCAAAAAACTAACTATGCAATCCACACTTCTGAAGGGAAATCACACATCAATCACCAAAGCATAGCATGGGTAGTTCAATAGTCAATATGTTGGTTCTGTCGTGGTTCACAATGAACTTCACTAGTTCTTATCCAAATAGTTTTGACTATTTCTGCCAACATCTATGATCATTCAAGGAAATCAAATTCATGAGAACAGAAACAGGGCATATGCGAAAACAGAGCAAGTAAATATTTCTAAGCAATTGTATAATGGAAATCCTAGTCTAAGTTGTTATGTTATTATCTAACAGAGTTAAAGCTTTAGCTAATTTAATGTTTATACTACTGAAAACAAATGATAATGCTAATCTACGAAGAGGTTGACCTTTGTTGGGCGGTGGGCCCTTGCCGCTTCAACAGGTCAGCTACTGAAGTCTACAGGAGGCTTGTCTTCAACACACACATTATTCTCACTCACATTTCAAAACATAAAATCAAAAATCTTGTTAACAACTCAACTCATACTTAATCATAGATAATCAAAATATGGAGATAAATGACATTCTATTAATCTTCACTCAGAATATGTTCTGTGATATCACATGCTGCTTCACATATTGGCAATATGCTAACTCTCCTACACTTCCACCATCCTTGCCACGACTATTTAATAGTCTTAATCATGAAACACAAGGAGGTGAAGTGATTTTCAAATCAAACTGTTGTTAAGTTCAATCATTCGGTTACATCTTTAGCTTCATCCTCATGACACGAAGTGCATGAGGATGAGGCAATCAACAAACTATTCTTATCATAGCCTTGCTAAAGCACATAGACGTCCACCAATTGGCTTAGGCGAGATCTGGAACTTAACATAGTGCATTAGGCTCTTCCATATTAGTACCATATCGTAACAGGTAGATGGTACCGGATCACGACAGTGTGCAAAAGGTGGTACCAGATCACAACAGATAGATGGTACCAGATACGTTTGGTACCGGATTCAAACAACAACAATCTTGGTGCGCAGGTACCCGATAGCTGAGATGGCATAGGAATGTTGGATATCTAGAGGTCAAAGATTTAGATATGACAATTTGAAGCATTAGTACATGAAATATATAATTCCCTAACTCAATAAACCACAAAATGAATGAATTAACCATACTTTACCTTATGACCTTATTACTGGCAATTGGTAGCGTTCTTGTAATTCACTCAAGCTTTAGGTAGACCAAAAAGGTATAGGTGAAGAGTATAATAGAGTAATGGGGATGTCAATTTCAGGTCTCAACATTCCCCCATGCCAAAATCATTGCATGTCCTCATGCAACTGAAAACAATCCAATTTTTTTCAAAACTTGAGACTGTGTTCTTTACTTTGGTGGATCAATGATGTTGATGGCTAAAGTCTCTTCTTTTAGCTCCCTTTTGATGACCCTAACATATTGTAGGAGTCATAATACATTCTTGAGCTTGTTAGAGGTCTCTTCATGGTCATATTGAAGTTGTTGGTTGGTTGCTTTCAATTGTTCATTTTCCTTTTTGATATACCTGTCCAAGAGTTGATATTCCTTCACTTCATGTTGGAGTTCCTGATTTTTTTTTTGCAATTCCCCAATCCTTTTCTTCATTTGTTCTTTTGTCAAGGTCTTTGTTGACTCCATCATTACTGGCTAGATGCACTCCCTTTCCTCGACTTCCTCCCTCATCCCACATAAAGTAATAGTGGCTTGCTCCTCGGTCAAACTAGGGATGCCATCTTGGATTGGTAAATCCTCAGAAGGGGAGGTAAGGTCGATTGGATCTTCCTGTGTATGAGGACTGACTATTGTTGTCCCCTTCTTTACCATGTTCCTCATAGTTCTTTTACAAGGAGGTACCGGATTAGAGATGCTCAGAAGCTTCCTTTTCTTCTTTTCTAATTGTGAAATGGTGACAGGGGGTTGTGCCACAGACTGTTTACTTTTAGTTTTCGAGCTATGCTTCCCTTTCTTCATCATTTTCTGATGGCCCTCTTTCTCAACTGCCACCGTTGAAGTCTCCTCAACTAATTTGTTTTTACCTTTTGATTCAGAGCTTTTAAAAGTTTTATTGACTATGGAAGAGGACCCTACTTTTTCATGTTGGCTCACTGCCCTAGATGATGGTGGAGTCGTCTTATCCTTCTTGCTCTTTTTCTCTTGGGGTTCCTTACTTTTCTTTGGACCATGTTGGTTTTCCTCCATGGATTTGTTTTCTGTGGGAAGTTGTTGTGTGATAAGGGTTTTCCAACTAATCCTTTGTTTCCTAAGATCATGTAAAACTATCATTTTAATAAGACCTTGATGGTAAATGCTAGTCTTCTCTATTTTGGAGGTGGATTTAACATCTCTTACCATTTGGTTCAAACTCATCCATAGAAAATATGGGAAATCAATTTCAGGGCCTCCTTCAAAATGCAATAGAAGCCTAAGGCGATATATGAAGTTCAGGGCATACTTGCCTTCACAGGTGACAAATTGTTGAAGACTGGTAATCATTGGATGGTATTCTTCTTTGATGTAGTTCCTAGGGATCCCCTTCTTCTAGTAAGGGTGCTGATGATCTGCCTTCAAGAATTGTTGGCATGTTTCTTTGTTAATTCCTACACCTTTGAAGTATTTGGCTCCTCTGCTAGGTAGTCCCGTAACCTCCCTTAAGGTTGCTTCATTAATTATCAGTTGTAGATTGCCTATATGTGCAATCTCTCCATCATAGCTCTGTATAAATTCCTAAGAAATCTTCTCGTGCTAGCCTGTAAATTTTTCCAAAAATGGTATCCACCCCAATATAGCATATTTTTCTTGACATAATTGGTACTCCTCGTTTTCCCTATAAATTTGGAAAACCGGTTCGTGTCTAGTAACGACCATCATTATAAGTTGAGAAAAGGATCGAGCTGTAGCACAAGGGTTTAGTTAATTTATGAAGGGATTGGTACTGGAAAGGAGTAGGCTCGGGATTGGAGAAAGCTCACGACAAGGGGGAATATGGTGATGTTGTTGGTAATGCGAATAGTAAGTTTAAGTAAGGATGTCATAAAATTATGACTAGATGAGGCTTATCTGGATGGCTTTGCCACAAGATAAGCCATTTAATTTCTACCCGTTACTGTAATGATGAGGATAAGACGTCGGGTGTTCAAGGCATCATTTTGGGATAGGTGATTGGACGTTCGGATGGTTAATTTGATGTTAGGTCATGGTTCATGATATAAGATAGGTTCGTGAATTTGCTTAAGGATGAAATATATTCGTGGCTTATCATTGCTATGCATGCTTCATATTTTGATATGATTTTTTCCTTTAACCATGTTCAAGACCTATGAGAGGATTAATTAGGTTTAGGCATATGGGTATGAGGGATAGGCGCATGGGTTTAATACTAAGGTCATAAGATCTAGTATATCTTTTCATATTTATTGTAGTTTTATGAGAATAGGAAAATAAATACCATGTTACCTTTGCTTTCACCTTTGTATGATCGATACCCATAACATGTGTGACTGCTTGTAAATTGTCAGAATTCATCCTTTTATACTGAAGCTTCTTGAAAACTTGGTGTGGGAATGTCCTGTACTTCTGTTATTCTGTGCTTATCTTCTTTTTATTTGGCTCTGCAGGTGGATTATATGAGTTTGGAAAAGAGTTTTGAAGGGGATCTTATGTAGGCAAGAAGATTCAACATTTTATATCATAATGGAGAAAAGATGATAAGAGCAAAAGAAACCAATCAATTTTTATTTTTTTATTTTTTTAGAAGTACAACTTATCACTTATCATATGATCTCATGCCAAAAAAAATGAAATTGCCCTTCTTTTAATGGATTATTGACAGAGGTAGCATTCAACAGTGAAACAGGGGAATACATATATGTTTGCCAGAAGAACAAATCCCACCTAACTTGCTTCAGAGTTTTACTATCATTGGATGTTATAGATAAATTTCACAATATGAGTAGATTAGGCTCCCTAGTTAGGGCTCCACTCTTAAGAAGTTTCCTTCTTAGATAGTGTAGGCTTTAGATGTCAGATCGGTAAGTTGACTTAGGGTGATTCTCAAATGGACATTATGTTACTGATTAATCTGGAGTTTGTATCTCATGAAAGCCAATAATGACCTTTACTCTTTTTGTTTTAGATGGAAAAAAGTGGATTTTTCAATCAGACAAGTATAGATGAGACATTTTTCAACCAGAACCCACTGCCAGCAAGCCTGTTCAGTACTCCGGTGGGGTAGTTGTGATAATTAGTGAGAGGTTCCTTCCCCAGGCAGAATGCCCCATTGCCAACAGGCATGTTCAGTACCCTGATGGGTTTGCCTAGTCATACCACAGACCGACACCCGCTGCCAGCAGACATGTTCAGTATCCCGGAGGGTTAGTCTCTTAAACCCTTTTTCCATCAGAGGCTTCTTGTCCATAGTCACCTATTTTGGTTTGTATTAAAGAGTGCTTTTCACGGTGACAAGGGAGGCTCATCTGAAAACCTTTTTACAGGGTGGGATGGTATTGGGTTGGAAGGCATATACTTTTCTTTTGTATGTCTTTTAAAGATTTGTCTGAAGGAAAAATAAACTTTTATGCACATTATTTCTTTAAGGTGATCTAGATGTATAATTTTGTCTGAAGTTGTCCATAAGAGAATGACCTAAAGTTTTCTTAGGGTACTGGTACATCCTCTGCCATAAAAATTTTGGTAGTGTGCCCATGGTAGAGAGTGTTCATATACTCATATGTTACTCTTTAATAAGATAATCTAATGAATACTATTGAAGTCTGGTTAGGGTGAGATAGTTGTTTATAGGCTAATATATTTTTTCTTTAAATCATGTTGAAATATTGGGTAAAGGAAACTTCTAGTCTTTAAAGTGGATTATGGTTCTTTGAGCAATCATAGGTAAAGATTGTGTCCCTCTTTTTATTTTGTTTTTAAGCAACATAACCAAAAGAAATTAAAGTTCTTCTCAGCAACAGAACCAAAAGAAATTAAAATTCTTCTCAGCAATAGAACCAAAAGAAATTAAAATACTTCCCTTTAGTTGTCAACAGAAGGGCTGCCATTTGATACTACATTTGGCTTCGTGGTTCCATCTTAAGTGGTTATTGCATGGCTTCATACTTCAGATTAATTGACATAAGATTTTGAAATATGCTTTGTCAATTAGGTAATATGTCTTGATAGTACTGTAGAAGGACAGACTCTGGTACCGGACTGGTACCAGACCAGAACATGATTTCTGGTACCGAAACAAAACATAATATTGTTGATGCCTACAACTAATGTTTAGCAAGTTCATGAAAGATCAAATAGATTATAAAAATTTGCTTACAAAAGAAAAGAAAATTTGTGAAAGTAAAACAAAAGGAGGTAAGAGTCTCTTGTTACCTTCAACTTATTAACAAAATTCGATCCACACCTATGTACAAAAAGTTTCAAATAAACCAATCAATCAATGTGGGTCAGTAGGAGGATCTCCTTCCTTACTGATCATCTGCATGTCTGAATTCTATAATATACGAGTCAAGAATTCTTCTTTTAACAGAGGTTTGTTGTAAACTCGCAACCGATGACCATTCACAAGTAGTGGTGTCTGTTGTTCATCAATTTTTTTTATCCTGATTGAACCATTATCGTAGATATTGTCAATTTCGTAAGGTCCCATCCAATGGGTGGTTAACTTAGCTTTGAAGCTCTTGAATCTGCTATCATACAATAGGGCCCAATCTCCTTGTCGAAATTTTTTCTTTTTGAGATACTTGTCATGCCATTTTGTTCTCTGTTCTTGAATTAGGGTAGTCCTTTGAAGTGCTTCCTGCCTGGTATCATCCAACTCATTAAGCTATAAAAGTGTTTGTTGTTGGGCTTCATCCAAGTTCATGCCAACTTGTACTGCAGTCCTGAAGGTTTTGATCTGAAATTCTATGGGAAGAAGCACCTGCTTCCCATATACTAACTCATAGGGTGTATGTCCTATTGTATTCCTCCAGGTGTGTCTATAAGCCCATAAGGCTTCTAATAATCTGTCAGCCCAATCCTTATGGTGCAGTTGTACTGTTTTGGTAAGAATGGACTCAATAACTTTGTTGGTAGATTCTACTTTTCCATTTGCCTATGGATGATAGGGTGTAGATTTCCTGTGTTTGATTTGGTACTGTTCTGTAACAACTTTGACTAGATGAGAGGTAAATTGAGTTCCCTGATCAGTCACAATTTCTTGCAGTACACCAAATCTAGTAAAGATATCATTAAAAGGGAAATATACCACTGATTGTTCACTTGCAGCCGGTAAAGATTTTGCTTCAACCCATTTAGTCACATAGTCAGTGCATACAAGTATATACTTTTTCTTTTTAGATGCAGGGTTAACGGGCCCTACAAAATCTAATTCCCATTTCTCGAATGGTTCAATGACTACTTGGGATTGAAGTGGCATTTGGTATCGTGCAGTAGGCTTACCCATTCGTTGGCATTCATCACAATTGGATACATAGGTTTTAGCATCTCTGAAAATATGGTGCCAGTAGTAACCTAATTGCAGAACTTTGTAAGCGGTCCTTTTGTCTGTGAAGTGTCCTCCACAAGGGCCATC
>SNQJ01S0033816.1:27048-39423 GCA_010110895.2 Picea sitchensis
GTGGGGGGGTTTGTTTTTGAATCTTTGGAGCTTACAAATCTACCCTTGTTATCTCTATATCTATGCATAAAATGGAAATTTGATTCTTTAGCTGAATTGAAATCCTAATTCTATCTAGAAGGTAAGAAGGCAACCTGGCTTCGAAGAACCCCACTCCAGTGGCCACGTGGCTCTTCACTCATGTCTTAAACGTTTTATCCTCCTCCCTCAAGCAACCTTTTAAAAACATTAAAATTTATGCAAACAATCTAAGCTAAAAATCACTTCCTACCATTTGCAACTCCCCGACAACGACGCCAAAATGTTGTGCTACTTATATGTTTAGTATAATGCACTCATTAATTATCATTTTGGGATTCGTAATCAACAAAGTTACAGGACACCAGTAAGAAAGGTAATTTCTAATGTCACGAGTATAGAATTAAACTAGATTATGCATGCTAGAAACAAATCAAAATAGCAAACTGCAATGCACTTTGGTTGTCTTTCATAGAGAGGCTATCCATTCCATTATGGCACATGCAAGTATGAGATGGAATTGGTTTGAAAGATCAACTCTGCTATCTGACCCAGAAAACTAACTATGCAATCCACACTTCTGAAGGGAAATCACACATCAATCACCAAAGCATAGCATGGGTAGTTCAATAGTCAATATGTTAGTTCTGTTGTGGTTCACAATGAACTTCACTAGTTCTTATCCAAATAGTTTTGACTATTGCTGCCAACATCTATGATCATTCAAGGAAATCAAATTCATGAGAAAAGAAATAGGGCATATGCGAAAACAAAGCAAGTAAAGATTTTTAAGCAATTGTATAATGGAAATCCTAGTCTAAGCTGTTTTGCTATTATCTAACAGAGTTAAAGCTTTAGCTAATTTAATGTTTATACTACTGAAAACAAATGCTAATGCTAATGCTAATCTACGAAGAGGCTGACCTTTGTTGGGCAGTGGTCCCTTGCCACTTCAACAGGTCAGCTACTGAAGTCTACAGGAGGCTTGTCTTCAACACACACATGATTCTCACTCACATTTCAAAACATAAAATCAAAACTCTTGTTAACAACTCAACTCATACTTAATCATAGATAATCAGAATATGGAGATAAATGACATTCTATTAATCTTCACTCACAATATGTTCTGTGATATCACATGCTGCTTCACATATTGGCAATATGCTAACTCTCCTACACTTCCACCATCATTGCCACGACTATTTAATAGTCCTAATCGTGAAACACAAGGAGGTGAAGTGATTTGCAAATCAATCAGTTGTTAAGTTCAATCATTCGGTTACATCTTTAGCTTCATCCTCATGACACGAAGTGCATGAGGATGAGGCAATCAACAAACTATTCTTATCATAGCCTTACTAAAGTAAATAGACGTCCACCAATTGGCTTAGGTGAGATCAAGAACTTAACTTAGTGCATTAGGATCGTAACAGGTAGATGGTACTGAATCACGACAGTGCACAAAAGGTGGTACCGGATCGCAACAGATAGATGGTACCAGATGCGTTTGGTACCAGATTCGGACAACAACAGTCTTAGTGCGCAGGTACCGGATAGCTGAACTGGCACAGGAACACTGGATATCTAGAGGTCAAAGATTTAGATATGACAAATTGAAGCATTAGTACATGAAATATATAATTCCCTAACTCAATAAACCACAAAATGAATGAATTAACCATACTTTACCTTATGACCTTATTACTAGCAATTGGTAGCGTTCTTGTAACTCACTCAAGCTTTAGGTAGACCAAAAATGTATAGGTGAAGAGTATAATAGAGTAATGGGGATGTCAATTTCGGGTCTCAATAGTTCCTTAGATAGACTATTGTATGAACTGCCTCGATCCGATATTTTATTCTTAACCCCTTGAAATACAACATTGATCTTGCCATTCCCATTATATTTTTGTTCATTCTTTATGTGACTCCATTATACTATGGAGTAGAATATTTTTTCAACTTCCTAAAGGATTTTAGTCAAGGGGAAACCCTTTCTTAATAGAGATCTATCGAAAGCATAAATTCCTACCCTTTTATCCCATTTCTCTTGCAATAATTATTGAATTCATTTGAAGTGAATTCTCCCCCATTATCTATTCTTCATGTGGCAATATTTTCCTTGGTGGAATTTTCAACTAAGCATTGAAATTTTATGAGTTTTACACAGACTTCTGATTTTTTCTTCATAAAATATACCCAAGTCATTCTTATAAAATCATCAATGAATAGAATGAAATATTTCCATCCACCAAAAGAACATTCCATAGGACTACAAATGTCATTATGGATTAGTTGGAAACATATGTTTTCTCACTAAGTACTTGTGAGGAAAGGATCCCTCTTTTGTTTGCCAATGATACAAGATTCACACTTACTAGTTTCCTTTTTTAAAGTATGAAATATTTTAACCATTTCATCTGTTTTAAGTTTACCGAGGATTTCAAAATTCAAATGGCCAAATCTATAATGCCATAATCTTAAGGAGATATGATCTGGATTTATGAGGGAATGAAATAAAACATAGAAATGAGACACAAACACATACATACAACAACACTTTATTTCTATTAAAGACTGAAATATGTTGATATTGTAAAATAAAATACAAAGTGAAATGAACTCGCTAGAATTGTGGTAGCTTATCTCTAAGAAAAGATGTGACGGTTATGCGTGTTTGAAATAATATGATTACAATGAGGCTCCCAAGGAATTTTTAACATAAATAATAAATGATAAAACCCTAAACATCCAAAACCCTAACCCTGAGAGATGAAATGCCAAAAGGTTTGTGGGCCCCAATGGGGGTAGTCGATACATCAACTTCCCTAGGGCATAAATTTTACATGTGATCTCCATTTGGGAAACTTGATGCCTCGTCAGAAATGTCTAATCGAGGAGTACACATTTCAAATGGCATAATGCATGCCAACAAGAATCTACTGAGCACTACCATGTCAAAAAAAAATGTTGTTTAGGGCCTCAAAATGGCCCCGAAAGTTTGGGACTCGAAAAAACTATAGAAAAACTGCCAAAATGGAAACTGTATGTTGAGCCAATGGAATAGGTGGGAATCCACTAATGTACACCTAGATCAATCCTCCTCCCTTAGGAGTCAATGGTCTCCATTATGTTGAGTTCCCCCATCCAATGGGGAAACTTATGTTGAGCTTGATGCTTAGTGAGCCACTTGTCTTGGTGCAATAGCTACCCTGCTTTGACAACCCAATAGAGTTGGATATTCTATTGGCAAGTTCCATTAACCCGTGTTTCCATGATCCAATCGATGGTTTGTGTTTTCATGCAGTCATGGTTGAGATTTGTAGGTGTAATTTTGTCTTCCACCTCTTATGTTTCCAGTAGTTGTGGAAAATATGGACGAAGGAGGTCCACATTGAATATTGGGTGTAATCCAAGGAAGGGGGGAATACTTAACTCAAAATAATTTTCATCCACAGCCTTAGTGATTGTGTAAGGTCCATAGCAAAGTGTTCATAGCTTCTGGTGGGTTTTTGTAAGGCGCTCTTTCTGCAAATGCAACCAATCATTTTCGCTTACCTAAAACTTGTGGGGAACCCGATGTTGATCATGGCGCTAATTGTACTTAGATTTGGATTTATGCAAAATATCATGGACCTATTGGTGGATGTGTTGAATCTATTAAATGAATTTGGTGGTTTTGTCAGCCTCAGATTGAGCATGGGAATATTTTTCTTGTATGGATGCAAGGGGAAGTGCTACATCAATGGGGCCCAATGGTTGAAAACCCAGGCCCACCTGAAAGGGGGTGTGGTCAGTCGAGCTATGGAGTGATTTTTTATAGTTGTGTTGGACATAAGGATGGCTCTCAGCCCATGTGAGTGGATGCTTGGAGTTTTACATGCACAAGAGATGCCTAATCATCCTATTGATGACCTCTGATTGTCCATCAATATGAGAGTGGAAGTTAGTGGATTTGGTGAGCTTGGTGTCCAACAATGACCAGAATATGCTCAATAATTTGTTGTCCCAATATGATATGATGGTTTGTGGTAGTCTAAATTGTACCCATACATGCTCGAAGAAGAGTTTGGCAATGGCCTCCATTGTGATACTCTTCTTGCAGGTGATCATAATGGCCATCTTAGAGAATCGATCAACAATCATGAATACATTGTCATTACCATGATTGGTGGAGGGGAGAACTAACATTTATTCCATCGAGATGGATTCCTAGGGCCCATTGAGAGTAGGTAGAGGGGTGTACAGTCCTTTTTTTTAAAATCCTGGCTTGGCAATGGAACATGCAATGCAGGATCTAATATACTTACTAACATATTTTCAAAGCTTCATCCAATAGAAATACTTCTCTAGTATTGTCATTATCTTCTCCATGCCAAAGTGTCCTTCCACCCAACTGTAGTGGGCTTTCCAAATCATCTCCACACACTCGCTTGAAGGAATGCTGAGATGACCCAAATGGCATAGCATACCATCCTAAAGATGGAAGTCAACAACAATCATGCATGTTCCCAACATTTGGTAGGTCATAGTGAAGTTAGGATCATTGTCATAGAGTTGGGACCACCCAGAGGTCTTATTACCACAAGAGTCGAGCATTGTGGTTAGTGTTGTAGCTGGAGGTCGACTGAGGCAGTCAACAATGCATTCAGTGCTCTCTTTATTATACTTAATGTTCAACTAAAAATGTTGCAAGTATATGGACCACTTTTGATGGTGGTCATTTTGTAATTTGCCTTGTGTCTGCATGAATCGCAAAGGCCAGTGATCTGTATGGATGATTGTATCCTTCCCTAGAATGTAATTCTTTCATTGGTGGCAGGATTGTATGATGGAACACATTTATTTGTCATAGGTGGGGTACTTACGGATGACATCTGAGAGTGTCTCACTATGATAGGTCACTTGATGATCATGTTGAGTGAGAATGACACCAATAGCCCAATCAAAAGCATTGGTCTCAATATCAATTGGTTGTTGCATATTGGGTAAGGTGAGCACCAGGGTGAAGAATAAGCGATTTTTAACATCATCAAAGACTTTTTTTTTGATCTTCCCCAAACAAATTTTTCTTTTCCACCACATGTGGTCACTTGGATGAGATCCCATGTGATATGGGAGAACCCCAATATGAATCTATGATAGAAGTTGGTGAGGCGTAAGAATATTTGAAGCTCAATGAGTGTTGTTGGGGCTATCCAGTCATGAACAAATTGGATCTTGGATGGATTGACATGCACACCATGCTCATCTATAATGTATATGAGGTATTGGACCTTTTCCATGTCGACGAGTCATTTCTCTAAGTTAGCATATAACTTGTGTTACCACAGAGTGTGGAGGACTTATTGAATGTGTTGCAAGTGTTCTTCCCATCTATTGATGAAGATGAGGATTTCATCGAGATATACAACCACTAAGAAATCGATGAAGGGTCGCAAGATTTTGTCCATCAAACTCTTGAAGGTGGCTAGGGAATCCGTCAAGACAAAAGGCATGACCAACCACTCAAAAAGACCTTCTTTAGACTTCAAAGCAGTCTTCCATACACCATTCTATTCTATGGGGCCCTGGTGGTAGCCATACTTCAGATCAATCTTACTAAAATACTTGGGCCCCTTAAGCTAGTCAAGAAGGTCATCAATTTAGAGAATTGGGTACCGATTCCTACTCTGATTTTGTTCAGAGCTCTATAATCAATACAAAGTTGTCAAGACCCATCTTTCTTATGTACAAGCACAATTGGGCTTCCACAAGGTGAGGAGCTTGGTTGAATATGCCCTTTTAGGAGTAGCTCTTGGATCTGGCACTTGATTTCCTCATTTTTCAGGAGATAGCACCGATACACTAGCCTGTTAGGAAAATGCATTCTAGGAGTTATCTTAATTGAATGCTTGACCTGACAGTGCAGAGGCACCCTGGTAGGTGATGTGAATATGTCACAATATTCTTCCATGACCTTGTCCACTTGCTTCTGTTTCATAGAGGATCCCTATGCAAAGGATATGGATGTGACCGTGACCTTCCGTTCACTCTGAGAGAGAATCATGAAGAGAAAAAATTTCCCAGTATGGGAGATAACCTTCCAACACTACTTCATTTGATACCAAAGAAATTTTGGAAGGTAGAGCTACCTCTAGGATCCTATACAATTGTCTGCTCATAGTAACAATGACATTACAAGGTCTAGACTCATATAGAACATGGAATTTCCACATTTATGGTTGGCCTAAAATAACATCAAAAACTTCAAGTGGGGAAACATCACACAATACCTCATTATTGAAGGTCTTGATGCCATAGGGTACGTGGCAATGTTGGTTGACACAAAGATATCGTCCTTGGTTGAGCCACCTGATGTTGTACATATGTGGATGTGGTGTTGTCAGAAAATCCAAATACTTCACGGCCTTTGTTGAGATTAGGTTCTTTTGGATTCTGATATCAACAATGAAATGTAGCAGAGCACCCTTCACCCACATCTACAAGTGAAAAAGGTACTCACCTTCCTTCAGCTCTTCCGGTTCATTTGGTTGGATCTTGGTGGTAGCATGTAATACCCATAGGCCGAACCCCATTGTAAATATAAATGTAATTATACATATAGGATGATGAACCATGATACTTTGGGGCCAGAGTGCCTTTGTATGAATGTATTTTGAGGCCAAAGTGTTTGTATGGTTATTGGGTCGGTGAGATAGAAGTTGAAAGGCCAATGAGCTTATTTTTGTAAAATGCAATCACACCAAGTTTTAATGAAAACACGTCATTTTTTCAAACCAACCATGTAAAAGAGTATGGGGGGATAAACTCTACTAGAATGGGAAAGAGAGGCTAAGACTCTAGGTAAAAGGGGCTAATATAGGGGGCTTAAGCTCAAAGGAATATTTTATTAATATTCCCCAAAATGTATAATGTATAAAGTATGGATATTTAAGTATATTCTAAGTCCTTATGGCGTAGACCTCGCCCCCTTCCCTCCTGAATTTTGGGGCTGCGTGACCTCCCGGTCTAGGATCGTTCAAGTCACCGAATCGAATGGTTCGTCGAGCTCCTGATGGAACCGATTAACTTGACACAAGCCCTTTGTATTCTCAGTGCAAGTTAATGTGGCACCCGCAGACCCTCTCCTTATTAACGTCAACAGATCCTAGCTCTATGTGCTAGGCTTCCTCCTCAATATGACCATGGAATTTGACCATGGGCTAGCTTCCTTCATGCCTCTGTACTTCGGATATTTCATGAGATGCTTACTCCCTTTTCTCCAATTCCTGAATCAGAGAATTCTTCGGGACCAGATCTACGGTCCACATTCCTCTCGCGACCAACGACTGTGATCAATTCACGAGTTTGGACTTCACGAGTCCTCTCTTCTCCCAACTTTTTCCTTCTCGACTTGTGAATCAGCGAAGTGTCTATCCCAACTCCACGTGTTCTATCCCAATGGACGACTAAGATTACTTCGGTTATCAACTCTTCAGGTATTTTTCTCTTGAATTTTCTTGAAGGGTTCTTCCTCTGAACTGTACGGATATCTACCACATGTCTTTTGGATCCAACGGTCTAGAATCACTTTTCACCTCGCGACTTCACAAAGATCTCTATTTGCACCTAGCAAACCTTCCAAAGCTCTTGCTGCCAAAATTTTGTCACCTGTCTCCCCCGATGATGGACGATTTCACTGTCTTCGGGACTTCGGTGAGTCCTCGACCCATTTTTCACACTTAACACAAATTCTTTCTTTCGATACTTAGGCTATTCTCGAACTCCTTATGCACTCCTTGCAGAGTTCTACGCAGAGTCTTCGATGACTTTGCTCGACTTGAAAACCTTCAAATCTCACTGTTCCTTGTCAACTTCCTCATGCCCTCCTAGCAATTTCTTGCTCTTCCTCCTAAGCTTGTCAGATGGACTTACAATATCTTTGGTGCATTCCTTGCACTCAACTCTATTCTTCGACGACTTCTCCCTTAGCTTACAGAAGGGTTTAAGGAATCTCCTTTCCTTTGTCGATGCACTCTTGCAAATCCTTCCTTCCTCAGAATGTTCAGTAATTCTGGGATTCTCTTAAGCATTCCAACACTCCTAACAATGTTTCTCTTGTATGCTCTCGTACTTTCTCTATGCCCTCCTGGCAGAGTGTTTCAGAGTGTTCAGTAACTCTGAGTTGTGCTTCCTCCTACATAGTATTTCTTTCCAAGGTACTTGACCACCTTGAAATTTCCTCCTGATTTTGTGAACTAACCTGGTATGCCTTCCTGGTAGTCTCTCTTCCGAATCCACTGAGTTCAGACACACACTCCTTGTGTCGGCTCACAAAGTTTCCTCTCTATGTCACGCACTCCTTGCACTTAGCCTAGAGAACCAGACCTAATCCAACACACTCACAGATAGAAAATTGTATCTCTATCCCTGCAAACGATTTCTAACATTCATCTACAATTCAAATGCATGTAAATGACATTCATAACACATCATCCATTACACATAAATTGATACCATGAAAAACTGTCATTTCTTTTAATGGTGGAATATCAAATTACAATAGTGGAGTCCAAGCTACAACTGAGTGTCATATCTCTATGGGTATCTCCCTATCTCCTATGCATCTACTTACAAAAACTCTTCATTAACCTCCAACAGTCTACTACCTAACCTCTACTTGGAAATAATACAAAGATTTATACAAGAGGGGCTCGACGAGCTTCTCTCACAAGATAAACTAGTGGTGTCAAATCACCATTCAAAACGCATGTCTAATGGGAAAATTACAATGATGGAAATCTGCTCCAAATCAGATGCAGATCCCTCCTGTCGTGAACCATTTAATGGTGACCTTATCTCCAGCTTGTGTGAAGGCACAAATTGGCTCTTCTAGCTTGTCATCATTAATTTCCTGGATCACGATTTTGATTCTCGAGGCAAAATAAGAGGGTGGTACCTCTCCCTTTCTTGAATGTGCACCATATGAGTTAATTGACTAGCATGTGTTGAGGTGGAGAGATGCTCCTACATCATACTCCACGACTATGAAAATCATGAGCTCCTTCTCATGAGCTTTCCAGTGTGGCTGAAATCCTCCTGGATCCCAAACTTTCTCCTGGAGTTGTCTTTCTGCTCCTCTGCCTCGTTGCTTCTGCTCTTACAACTCCCTTGTTTCTCATGCAGGCTTCCTTCTGTTCAACTTATCCTTACGGATCGCTTCCTCTGTCGACCCTAACATCAACATCCTTATCTCCTCAACCACTTCGTCTAGCTGCTCCATCGGTTGGCTCTCCTGCTGCAGACTAGATTGATGCACTTCTTCCTTGTCCATGGGTAAATCACACTGATCTCCCAAGTTGTCTTCTCCATCTCTTGTGTCCTTATAGTTCCACTCTGTTGCAATATCCACTCCTACAGGCTTCTCATCACTGGGCTTCCACTCAACTACCACTTCTCCTGATATATTGACTCTTGTCAGTCCTTCGGCTAGTCCCTCTCCAACTGCAACTCATGTTGGTGTGTCTCCTCTTACATGGCTATCTGATGGCAGCCACCTCCTGGTTCCTGAATGTTTAACCAATACTACAGTACCTTTAACTCCAATTCCCACTGAGTGAGTGACTCAACTAGGTGTTCTCCTTCTGTTGGGACAGACTTCAGTATCTATTTCTTATCCCCCATGACAGTCTCAGTTCGTTTTCCTTTCGTCACATCTGCAACATCTGTGCTAGCCTCTCCTCGACCGCTTGATAGGAATATATCAACTCCTCCAATGATCAGAACGTTCCCCCGATCCTTCTCTTCGATGGTGGAATTTTCAACTTCTCATCATCTTCATTCACATGGTTCACAGTTCTGCGTGAATCTCCATCTGAGTGAGGTCTTTCTTATGCCTCCTCTTCTTCATCTGTCAACACCCTCTTACATGAACTCTCAGTTGAGCTCATTTATCCCCCCTTGCCCACCTGAAAAATTGGGATGTCTCCTCAGCCCACTTGCCAGATTACATTATCTACTGATCCCTTCCCATTTCCCTCCTGGAAACCTATGGGACCCTTGCCAGATCTCTTTCCCTTGTCACTGAGATTTCCAGCATACCTCAACCACCTTTTTAACATCTGTTTCTTCCCTCTGGCCAATAACTTCCGAACAAGCCATTTAGTTGTCTTCTTCAAAGGCCATTCATACCTCTAGTGCACCTTTTCCTCCTGTTGCATTTTGAATGCTAGCTTCTCCATCTGTGGTCTTATTTCACTAAGCTCCTTGTCCATCTCCTCATTTCTTTTATGTGGGAAGACTCTCCCTTGACCACATTCATGACTTCCAACGACCATATTGCTTCACCTACAACCCACCTAGTTGTTTATCATCTGCTGCACACCTTGCAACAACCTCAACAGAATATCGCACTCTGTCTCCCTTGCCTACAAAAATCAATTTTGTATTAGCTCTGATACCACTTGGCACAGGCCCCACCCCCTTCCCTCCATAATTTCGGTGTTGTGTGACCTCGGTCTAGGATCATTCAAGTCACCGAACTAAATGGTTCGTCTAGCTCCTGATGGGAACCGATTAAATTGACACAGGCCCTTTGTCTTCTCGGTGCAGGTTAATGTGGCACCCACAGACCCTCTCCTTCTTAATGTCAATATATGGTAGCTCTTTGTGTTAGGATTCCTCCTCAATATGACCATGGACTTAGACAATGGGTCAGCTTCCTTTATGCCTCCGTACTTTGGAGCTTTCATGAGATGCTTACTCCATTTTACCCGATTCCTGAATTGGAAAATTCTTCGAGACCCGATCTACGGTCCATGTTCCTCTCGCAACCAACAATTGTGATCAATTCATAAGTTCATACTTCACAAGTCCTCTCTTCTCCTGACTTGTGAATCAGCGAAGTGTTGATCCCAACTCCACGTGTCCTATCCCAATGGATGGCTAATATTACTTCGATTCTTAGTTCTTTGGGTATTCTCCTCTTGAATTTTCTCGAAGGGTTCTTACTCTGAACTGCACAGATCTCTACCACATGTATTCTAGATCCAACGGTCTAGAATCACTTCGTGCCTCGCGACTTCGCGAAGATCTCTGTTTGCACCTCACAAACCTCCCTATAATGATCCCCCCGGCCAACCCTAGGTCAGGGTATGCCACTCTAGAGAAACCACTCATGCTCTGACACCAGACAGTAACATTTCCAGCCATCAAGTCGGGCCATGCTACTCTCGAGAACACTTTCGTTCCCATACTGCAGAACATACAGTAGCATACCCAGTAGTCAACTAAGCAATGCCACATAAATTTACTCTTTAGACTGCATGCAACTAGAATATATACATACAACACACTCGCGAAAGATTTACATCTAAACATAAACAAACAATTACTTTCTGTAACATACCAATTTTATATTGAAATAACAGTAACTACCAATATGCATCATTTACAAGAAATTACCCATAAGCACACAAGCAATCATAATCACATAGATGATAAAATCATAACATAGGCATGTAAATACAAAACACCATATTAATATATCATACAATTGGTACTTCTCTTAGAAAGACTGTCACCAACTACTTACAAACCGTCCATGAACCTCCCAACCATAGAATACATTGTTCATCACTCTCAACAATGAGTCACACCCGAGCTGGGACTGAACTCCACCCAGGGTAAGGGGGTTCCTATCCAGGCTAAGGATCATGGACAATAGGAAATACTTTGTCTCAGGTTCTCACTCAACTAACAACCCGCAACCTCTCATTCCCCACATGCATGTCCCACCCAAGGAAGTGTGCCCCTTCTCTGCTCAACAATCCCTCAGCTGCCCCACTTCCCTTCCAGGGCTTTAGCAATAGGCCGGACCGAAAGTCTCAGAGCGTTGTAGCTGCAGTTTAGCACCTTCATAAATCAATCCCCAACAATTATCTCGCTCAGAGAACTGCTCACGGGCCTGACAACCCGCTTCTTCAATCCCACTCCAAGCTAACCAGGTACACCAACCAAACAGGGTGCGAAAACAGGCTTCGAAAAGGTGAAATGGTTGTCTCAAGGATAACAAAATGTATGAGTGAAATGGTCTTGGAATCATTGACTGGATAACTGAGTGTGTTTTGGAATCACTGTGAACTCTTCGTGAAAAGTGATGGTCAGAATGATGGTCGTTCCCCCCTGTTCGTAAGGTATCCATAAGAAAATATCCCCATGAGCTAAGTTCCCCCACGATATGAATGCATGTCCCCAACTTGACACTTGTCATATCAAAAGTTACTTTTGTCCACTTGTCCCCAACTTTAGAACTTAGGATAAAATAATTATCCATACTTTATGTTTTAGGAAATATTAATATAATATTCCCTT
>SNQJ01S0033816.1:41729-67849 GCA_010110895.2 Picea sitchensis
TGAGATCTATCTTTGAAAATATCCTTGCATCCTTCAATTGATCAAAGAGGTCATCAATCCTTGGTAGAGGATACTTGTTCTTAACAATAACTTTATTCAACTGTCTGAAGTCAATGCACAATCTTAATGTTCCATCTTTCTTTTTCACAAAAAATACTGGGGCACCCCAAGGTGATACACTTGGGTGTACATACCCCTTTTTCAGAAGTTCTTCAAGCCGCATTTACAACTCCTTCAATTCTGGTGTACTCATTCTGTAAGGAGTCTTTGATACTGGCATTGCTCCAGGCATCAAATCTATAGAGAAATCAATGTCTCTCCTTGGGGGTAGTCCTGATACTTCCTTTAATACATCTTCAAACTCTTTCAGGACTGCAAAATCCTCCAAATTTGGCACCTTGTCTTTAGGTGTCTCCTCCATATGAGCTGCAAAAATTTGGCATCCTCTTCTATAACATTTCTTCAGCTGCAATGATGAAATTTCTCTAACGGTTACTGCCCTGGAAATTCCCTGCACTCTCCTTTGGTTCCCTTCTTCATCCAAGAAAGTGAATTCTTTTTAATGACAATCCAATAGAGCATGATGTGGGTCCAACCAATCCATCCCAATTAAACAGTCATAGGAATCTAAAGGTAAGATATTCGAATCTGCTTTGGTATTCAGTCCATTCATGTCTATGAGGCAGGACTTAACCATCTCATTAACTTTTCTTCTGGCTCCTGTAGCCAGTTGCACCAACCAGGATTTCCCATGCTTGCTTCTTGGAAATTGCAAACTTTCCACCATCTTAGGGTCTATATAACTATGACTAGCTCCTGAATCAATTAAAATAGAAAGGGATTGGTTGTTGATCATACCTTCCACCTCAATCATGTGGGACTGATACTCTGCTTTCTTGTTGTCCAAGGCTGCATAAATCCTTGGCACATTTCTTCCCATGTCCTCTATTGTCTCAGCTCGTTGTACATTATGAACAACCCTAACTTTTTCACTTATGTGAGGACAATCTCTGAACCTATGGTCTCCTTTACAACCCCAACATTGCATAGGTGGTTGTCTTGGCCCTTGAATCCCTGTGTCAATCACTCTGGTTTCCTTATGCGTTTGCTTCCATTGTGGATTATTTATGAAGAATGGTGGATTAGATCCCTTCTTCCTCTGATCCATCTTGAATATCTTATTGTCTTCCCAAGAATTTTGGAAAGATGGCCTTTCTTTCAGCTTGTCATATGAGAGTTTATCTCTCCTTATGGTCTCTTCTAATGTCTTGGGATCATCATACTGTATTTTTTCACTGATGAACGATGGAAATCCACTTAAATACCGTTGAATCTTGACTGTCTCATCCTTAATGAAAGAGACATACTTCAGCAGTTCCAGAAACCTTCTCTCATATTCATCTATGGTCGTACTTCCAAGCTTGAGTTCAAAGAACTCTTTCATTTTCTTGTCATAGTATCTCTTAGTCAAGTACTTCTTCTCAAAATACTTTTTGAATTCCCTCCAAGTAACACATTTCTCTACAATGTGTTGTACCTGCACAAGTTGATCCCACCACATGGATGCCTTTCCTTTGAGTTGATAGATAGTGATTCTACCTCTAGCATGAGAAGAATAATTATGCAATTGAAAATACTTCATCATGCCTAGCAACCATGTTTCAGCATCTTCATCCTTCTTGTGCTCACCATCAAATGTAGGAGGTTTGATTTTGTTCATTTCTCCTCGTAGCTCATCCACCCCAGATCTCTTATACCTTCTAACAGGGGATAGACTTGAGATTATGCCTTCTCTCTTATGGGAATGCCTTTGGGGATGATGGTGATGTCTACTAGCACTTTTTACTTTTACTTTCTCCTCTGAAGATTTGTGACTCTCAGATCTACTTGAGTCACTCTCCTTAACCAATTTCTTCTCTATTTTGTTCAAACATTCCAATAGCTTCATGTTGAAGTCATCCTGCTGCTCTTTGCCTTTCATAAGCCTTTCATTATCATCTTTATGGCTTTGGACATCCTTATGCAAATTCTTAATGGTCTCAACCATATTCATATCTTCATTCATTTCTTCTCCATGTTCATTGGAGTTCGTTCCTTCCATGCCCAAATGGACATCCATCCCTCTGCTCTTCTCTGGTTCACTGTAATTCTCCTGTGACTCTTCCATTCCTATGGACTCTGTACTGGTCTGACCTGACCGAGTTGTTGTTAATTATGAAAAATGTGCAGCCATCAAAACTAATCAGGCTAACAATTTCACAATTCATTAGAATATGCACCATTTCAATTCAACATACACATTAGCATTATCACTCCCGATTTCATGGTGTTATCACCATGAAAATTTCTAGATAAGACCCAAGTCTCGAGAACACTAACACGCAGTGCCTTCCGAGATACACTTGTGCAAGAAGGTGGTTTTGTCGAAACCACTTTTGCCAAGACGCAGTATCACGTGTCTCAACATGTCAAATACACCACTCGTGGAGCGGGCGACAGCTAGTCAGATCACCTTGCTTCATTCGTTCGGTACTTTGCAGGCATGTGACATCAGATGAACACCGCCATGTAATGAACTCAAAATCTAATCATTCGAAATGGATTGGCCGAGCATGGCAACCCAACGTTCTTGTACATAATCTATCTGCACTTCATAAATGGAGTTCTATAATTACCACTCCCCAAGTATGAAGATATATCCGTGTCCATAATCGAAGTAATCTCTAAGTTGCTCGACTTCCTGCTCTTTGTAAAGACACATTTCGGTATCCCCAACCTGAGATACAAGGACAAGGCTAAGTTGAGTGAGACTGGTTATTCGAGCAACATGCTAGGCTTTCCTATGAATAAGGAGGAAAGGGTCTTTGCGCACATTCTAGAAACTAAGTTCCACACAGAGCCAGTTATAGAATCACGATTGGAAGTTAGGTTGAATCCCACTATAAAGGATTTAGTCATCAACAGGCCAGCTGCTAAGAAGAAAAGGAGTAAGCGACATAAGAAGGGGGAATCTACGGCTGAAGCGGCCGAAAGTGTTGGAGAGAATCAACCAGTCTGGTTAGACTCTTATTTAAAGGCGAAGATCACTAAGCTGAAGTAAGTATTCAACTAAGATAAGCATGTCTCAACAAATTTTGAACAATCGGTAGTGGAGGTAAAGAGTACAAGAGATGATAGGCCTATTCTTTAAATGACCCTTTTTACAACAGGCTAACTGTTGTCATCACCCTTTTATAATTTTGTGATTAATATGATTATATAAATACAGAAATGGATTTTAGACTGTTTTATTACAATTTCTATCTGGTGATGTTATGACTCTTGTTTTATTTTATAATAAGTTTTTCTTGTAATCTTATATTTTATTTTCATCTGTCTAAATCGAAGGAAATTAAAACTCAGAATTCTTTTTAATTAATGCTTCAATGCGGTTATGTGTTTCTTTTTCTTTTATTATTATGCAATTTAAACTCAGATTCATTGCCTTCCAAGCGACTTCACACACATTAAATTGACTGGATGTTCATTTATATTTATCGTGCATAGCCATATTACAAGGTAAAATGCTCTTTGCGCATCTAAATCTACTGTGCATTTCTTCTTCGTTGTACCGACTACTTACACGCACTACTCTAGCGTTGTGCGCCAATATCCACTCCACATAGTTTTGATACCGTGCACTGATATTCCACATGCATTTTCATCCTATGCATGCACCATGTCAAGTTTAACATATTCCTTAGCATTCAAATATCTACACACACTACTGAATACACCGTCGCAAAACAACTTATACTCATACTTATGCGCGTACTAACAAAACTCCTCTGCATTAAGAAATACTTGCACACCCCATGTGCACCTTACTATGTGTGTGCTTACCACGCAAGGCTAATTTTAGCGCATGCATCTACACATAATAATCTTCTACATGACGCCACAATTTACCACGCACATTGACACGCCAATGTTTTCCCATGCGGTGCCAAATTTACCACGCGCACCAGTACTGCAACCTTTTCCAAGGACACTCTGTGACTCCAATTATGGTCACTTCGAAGTTAATTTTATGTGAATATTCACTTCAATTGCACCCCTTTGGCCCATCCAAGCTCAGTGTTGAACTGAGGCTCTGATACCATACTGTAACGATCCCCCCGGCCAACCTGAGGCCGGGGTACGCCACTCCATAGAAACCACTCATGCTCTGACACCAGTCAGTAAAATTCCCAGCCATCAAGCTGGGCCATGCTACTCTAGGGAACACTTTCGTTCCCATACTGCGGAACATACAGTAGCATACCCAGTAGTCAACTAAGCAATGCCACATAAATTTACTCTTTAGACTGCATGCAACTAGAACATATACATACAACACGCTCGCGGAATATTTACATATAAACATAAACAAACAATTACTTTCTATAACATACGAATTTTATATTGAAATAACAGTAACTACCGATATGCATCATTTACAGGAAATTACCCATAAGCACACAAACAATCATAATCACATAGATGATAAAATCGTAACATAGGCATGTAAATAACAAAAAAGCATATCAATATAGCATACAATTGGTACTTATCTTAGAAAGACTATCACCAACTGCTTACAAACCATCCAAAAACCTCCCATCCATAGACTACACTATTCATCACTTTCAACAGTGAGTCACCCCCGAGCTGGGACTGAACTCCACCCCTGGTAAAGGGATTCCTATCTAGGCTAAGGCTCATGGACAATGGAAAGACTCTGTCTCAGGTGCTTACTCAAATAACAACCTACGCCCTCTCATTCCCCACTTGCCTATCCTACCCAAGGAAGTGTGCCCCTTCTCTGCTCAACAATCCCTCGACTGCCCCACTTCCCTTCCAGGGCTTCAGCAACAGGCCGGACCGGAAGTCTCAGAGCGTTGTTGTTGCATTTTAGCACCTTCAGAAATTAATCCCCAACAATTCTCTCACTCAGAGAAATGCTCACGGGCCTGACAACCCGCTTCTTCAATCCCGCTCCAAGCTAACTAGGTACACCAACCAAATAGGGTGCGGAAACAAGCTTCGGAAAGGTGAAATGGTTGTCTCAAGGATAACAGAATGTATGAGTGAAATGGTCATGGAATCATTGACTAGATAACTGAGTGTGTTTCAGAATCACTGTGAACTCTTCGTGAAAAGTGATGGTCAGACTGATGGTCGTTCCCCCCTATTCGTAAGGTATCCATGAGAAAATCTCCCCATGAGCTAAGTTCCCCCATGATATGAATGCATGTCCCCAAATTGACACTTGTCATATTGGAAGTTACTTTTGTCCACTTGTACCCAAATTTAGAACTTAGGATAAAATAATTATCCATACTTTATGTTTTAGGAAATATTAATATAATATTCCCTTGACTTTTGGCCCTCCCTTTCCCTAACTGGTGAAGTTCAGTCCCCCATCTTTTTAATCGTGGTTGTCTGTGCGCAGTGATGTATTTTATATTAATCATGAGGCATGTACAAAGTAGGTGTATTGGCCCTTAACATCTAGGCATTCTGGCCTAATACCAAAACATAAGCATTTCGACTTATAATACTGGCTCACCAGCCTATAATGCATATCATATACATAAATGTTCATTGACCTTAATATTGCGTGCACTTTGGTTACTGTGCGTGGTATCCGTTTTCCTCAAGGTTGCACACACTTTAGTTACTACGCGCGATATCTGTTGTCCTCAAGGTTGTGCGCACTTTAGTTACTACGCGTGGTATCTTGCGATGTGAATATTACATCATTTTACTGTGCAGTTCATGCGCGCACTATGCCACATGATGTGCATTATCAAATGAGGTCAAAACAACTCACCAACTTAAGTATATCTATATTACATTCACAATTGGGTTCGGTCGAGGTTTATTACACTCCCGAAGCTCCTACTCCCGAACTTTTTCCACCTGTCTCCCCCGACGATGGACGATTTCACTATCTTCGAGACTTCGGTGAGTCCTCAACCCCTGTTGCACACTTAGCACAAATTATTTCTTTCGAGACTTAGGTTATTATTGAACTCCTTCTGCATTCCTTGCAGAGTTCTGCGTAGAATCTTCTGTGAATTTGCTCGGCTTGAAAACCTTCAAAGTTCACCGTTCCTTTGTGAACTTCCTCGTGCCCTCCTGGCAGTTTCTTTCTCTTCCTCTTGAGCTTGTAAGATGGAATTACAGTATCTTTGGTGAATTCCTTGCACTCAACTCCATTCTTCGACGAATTCTCCCTTAGCTTACGGAAGGGTTCAAGGCAACTCCTTTCCTTTGTTGATGCACTCTTGCAAAGCCTTCCTTCCTCAGAATGTTCAGTAATTCTGGGATTCTCTTAAGGATTCCAACACTCCTAACAATGTTTCTCTTGTATGTTCTCGTACTTTGTCTATGCCCTCCTGGAAAAATGTTTTAGAGTGTTCAATAACTCTGAGTTGTGCTTCCTCCTACATATTCTGTCTTTCCAAGGTACTTCACCACTTTGAAATTTCCTCCTGAGTCTGTGAACTAACCTGGTATTCCCTTCAGCAGTCTCTCTTCTGACTCCACCGAGTTCAAACACACACTCCTTGCACCAGCTCAAAGAGTTTCCTCTCTTTGTTGCACACTCCTTTCACTTAGCCTAGAGAACCAAACCTAATCCAACACACTCACAAAGAAAAACTTGTATCTCTACCCCTGCAGATGATTTCTAACATTCATCTACAATTCAAATGCATGTAAATGACATTCATAACACGACATCCATTACATAGAAATTGATAACGGGAAAAAATATCATTTCTATTAGTGGTGGAATATCAAATTACAATAGTGGAGTCCGAGCTACAACCGAGTCTCATCTCTGTGTGGGTCTCTCCCTATCTTCTATGAATCTTCTTACAACAACTCTTCATTAACCTCCAATGGTATACTGCCTAACCTCTACCTGGAAATAATACAAATATTTGTACAACAAGGGCTCGACGAGATTCCCTCACAAGCTAAACTAATGGTGACAAATCACCATTCAAAACGCTTGTCTAATGGGAAAATTACAATGATGGAAATCTTCTCCAAATCGGATGTAGATCCCTCCTGCCTTCAACCATTTAATGAAAACCTTATCTCCAGCTTGCACGAAGGCACAACTTGGCTCTTCCAACTTGTCATCATTAATTTCTTGGATCACGCTTTTGATTCTCGAGGCAAAATGAGAGGGCGACGCCTCTCCCTTTCTTGAATGTGCACCATACGAGTTAATTGACTGGCACGTGTTGAGGTGGAGTGATGCTCCTGCATCACCTTATGTTGAGGAACGTATCACCTTGTGAGGGAATCCATGTGGAACCAAGATAATTCCCAACATGACAAGTGTCAAGTTGGGAACATGAAAATATAATTGTGGAAATTTAGTTCCTTTGAGCATCATCCCATTATCATTCGCACCTCACTACATCCATGCTATTGTCATTTGTACCTTCATGTTGCTAGTACATGTACCTATACCAATACCTTGGTTAGATTTGGAGTTGGACTGAAGAGGCAGGTTTTCAGGCCCGTAGGACATTGAAGAAGTGGGTTGTCATGCCCGTAGAACATTGAAGAAGCAGTTTTTCAGGCTCGTGAGCATTCTCTTCAGGTGAGAGAACTGTTGGGAATTGATTTCCCAAGGTGCTCAACTACAACTACATGGCTCTGAGACTTCCTGTCCAGCTTGTTGTTGAAACCCCAGAAGGGAAGTGGGGAAGCCAAAGGACTGTTGAGAAGAGAAGGGACACACTTCATGGGGGGGATAGGCATGTGGGGAATGAGGGACTGTAGGTTGTTAGTTTGAGTTGGCACTTTTGTCTGAGTTTGTATGTTGTTAAAGAGACGATATCCTGGTTACAAATCCTTTACCCAGGTAGAATTTAGCCTGAGATAAGGGGTGACCCATTGCTAATAGTTTATGAGCGGTGTGGTCTAAGGCTAGGAGGAATGTGGAAGGTATGCACATACTTGGTGTTCTTTTTACTAAATATAAGTGTTTATTGTGTGTTATGTTAATATTTGTTCAATTATTCTTATGGATTTTTTTGTATATCTTGTATTTGTATGTAGATGTTGTTATCTGCATTAATTTGAGCAATTGTAGAAGTATACCAGTTGAAATCTATTATCAAAGTTGTAATTGGGAGAGTTTTGTGTGACTTGCCCCAGCCTGGGTGGATGGGAATGTTACAAATTGGTATCAGAGCCCAATTTTTAACACTGATATTTCATGGGTCAATTAATAGAGGGAAAAGATGAGACTTGCAAACTATGCGGGAAAATTGTTTGACAGAATGCCAGAAGATGTCTGCAAACTGTTCAATAAAATTATTGCAGTGAAATTAAAGGAATTTTGCAAATGATTTGGAAGAACTAATCCCATGATTTAAGTATAAGCGAATTTAGTCTCTAATTGAGAAGATTTGGGCATGTAGTTGGTCAAAAGATGAAGTTACAGAGCAGCCATGGTGCCCATCACAAAATTGAGGCGAAATTGGGAAAAATCCCCAATTTTTGCAAAGCAATTCAAGACTAATTCAATGCGCAAGAGGTGAATTTGAAGAGTAGAAGGTCAAATTTTTATGTGCAAACCCCAATTTGGTTGTATCGGGCGTAATTACAAGCTTTAATGGTGGCCACAAAAGTAATTGCAGAATTCCCATGATAAAAATTGGGCAAAATTCCCCAATTATGATGTGGAAATTCTTGGAGAATTCATGAGTAAGGAAAGAAATGAACCAAGAATTAAAATCTCCAAATTTTGATGGCAATCCGAGAAATAAATTTCGAATTTGGGTGATTTTTCAAAGTAAGCAAAATCAAAAGAATTTGGGTGTTTTTTAATAAGATGATGTCAGCATGACATGGAGGAAAAGTTTCAACTAATGTGGTAGAAGAAATACGTGTACTTCCACGGTGGTCGGTACATGTTGGATGGGATGAAAGTTGGCAGGTGATGTGAAGTCTTGCGGCATGCCAACTGTCAATCTCATGAAAATGCGGTAAGATCTTGGATTTTGTCTAAGTGTTAAGCTATCACGAAGCGCAAAGAGAATTGGGGGTATGGAAAGAGGTATGGTATTCCCGTGGACCCGCGAACCTGTGGTAAGAAGTGGAAAACTGACTAAGTCCTAAGGATTTTTCAGGCGGACGTGTGGATGTAGTTCTAATAGTAAAAAGGAAAAATATGGGATCACCCGAACCCGCAATGAAATTTCAAAGTTTTATTAAGTGTCAAGACTTCATGGGTGTGAAGGATATCGCGGAGGTGATGAAGCATAAGAAAATGACTACAAACCCGTGATAATATCTTAGAGAAAATGACTAAGCATAGGTCTATAATGGATACGATGGAACACCACGGTGCCTTTTGGAGGAGGCGATAGTTATAACATGAATGAAATAAGAAAAACTTATAAGTATGGGAGGAAGTTAAGGGCGATGGAACCTGAGAGTGTATTTTGGAGGCCACAGAAGTTTGAAGGGAAGAAATGAAGACCTTATACCCACGGTGAAATATTTTAACGGTCAATATCTAATTCGAAGATAATCAGACGGTGGATGAGCATCAAAGTTAGGATGCTTGAGCTAAAGAAATTATCTTCCCTGTAATACCACTAATAGTCTTTCTACTCAAATATTTTGAAGGGGGGAATGAGAATTAGTCATGTGGATTCATGGACAACGGAGTCCATGTATTCACTTAATAATATATATATATAAAAGATATTAAGAATTCACAAGAAATCATAAATAAATTAGTTCTGATAAAATTCTGAATAAAAGAATGTTGCGTAAAATGATGGATTTGTTAAATTATTGTAGCCTTACAAATCCTGTTGCATACACATTTTGTAGAACCAAGAACATTATTCAACGTAAGAATAATTCCACGGGAATATCAATAAACCAAGACATATATTATGCCCAAGGAACTTACAATTATGAAGATGAAGGAAAAATATTTGGTATGGGCATGGATGTTGCAGTAACAAAATCCAATGTACATGGAGAAGACAAAAATGAAGAGAGAATGAACTTGGTGGAGACCACAAAATTTTTCAAAAGGATATCCAAAGTTATAAAGCTGATAATGAGAAGTTTATGAAATCCAAGGAGCAACAAGAAGGCTTTAACATCAAAGTTAATGCAAAGCTTAGATAGAATATAGAAGAAGATGGATAAGGAGACTAAGTCAAGAAAATCAGGGAGTCTCTGGTCTCATGATAAGATGAGAAGAACCATAAGTGCTGGTAGGCATCACCATCACTACCAAGGCATTCAATTAGGAGAAAACACAAAATTTCAAGTCCATCCCATGTCAAGAAGCATAAGAAGAATTTTGGAGTGGATGAGCTACAGGGAGAAATAAATAAAATCAAACCACCTACATTTGATGGTGAACATAAGAAGGATGAGGATGTTGAGACCTAGTTGTTGGGAATGAGAAAGTATTTTTAGTTGCATAATTACTCTCCACAAGTAGAAGGAATAATTTTCATATATCAACTAAAAGGAAATGCATCAATGTGGTGGGATCAATTTGTGCAAGTGAAAAACATTGATGAGAGAAAGGTTACTTGGAGAGAATTCAAAAGGTATTTTCAAAAGAAGTACTTAACCAAACGATACTATGATAAGAAGATGAAGGAGTTCTTTGAACTCAAGCTTGGGAGTATAACCATAGATGAGTATGAAAGGAGGTTCTTAGAGCTCCTAAAATATGTTTCTTTCATCAAGGATGAACAAGTTCAGATTTAGAGGTACCTGGGTGGGCTTCCATCATTTATCAGTGAGAAGATACAATATGATGATCCAAAGACATTAGAAGAAACCATAAGGAGATTCAAATGCATTTATGATCAACATAGAGGAAGGCCAACTTTTCAAAAGGCGTTGGAAGATAAGAAGAAGAGCAAGATGGAACAAAGGAGGAAGGGGACAAAGACACCATTCTTTTGAAATAATTATCAAGGACAACCATCTCCTAAGGAACCCAACATGACTGAGACAACGGGGAAAATACCAAGGAAACCACCTATTCAATGTTGGGGTTGTGGGGGAGATCATTTGTATAGATATTTCCCTCACAGAGGTGAAAAATTGAGGATTGTTCACAATGTACAACAAGCTGAAATAGTGGAGGACATAAGCATGAATGTACATAGGATCTACGTAGCTCTGGATGACAAGCAAGTTAAGTTTCAGTCACATATGATTGAAGTGGAAGGTAAGATCAACAACCAACCCATTGTTATTTTAATTGATTCAGGAGCTATTCATAGTTATCTAGATCCTTAGATGGTAGAAAAATTTCAATTGCCAAGATGCAAGCTTGGTAAACCTTGGTTGGTGCAGCTAGCTACATGAGCTAAAAGGAAGATTAATGAGATGGTTAAGGCATTCCCAATAGACATGAATGGATTAAGCACAATGGAATATTTGAATATCATACCTTTGGCTCATATGACTACCTAATGGGTATGGATTGGTTGGACCAACATCATGTTATTCTAGATTGTTATAATAAGGATTTTACCTGCTTGGATGAAGAAGGTAACATGAGGATAGTTCAAGGTATTCCAAGAGCAGTGACAATTAGAGAATTTTTAGCCTTGCAGCTGAAGAAAAACTTCAGGAAAGGATGTCAAGTATTTTCAACACATATGGAGGAGGAACCTAAGGATAAAGTACCAAGTATAGAAGATTATGCAGTCCTGAAAGAGTTTGAATATGAATTTGAAGAAATATCAGGGCTGCCACCCAAGAGAGATATTAATTTCTCCATAAATTTGATGCCTGGAGTATCCCCAATATCCAAGACTCCTTATAGGATGAGTACAATAGAATTGAAGGAGTTGCAAATGAAACTGGAGGAACTTCTAAAGAAGTGGTATATACGCCCAAGTGTGTCACCTTGGGGTGCCCCGATATTATTTGTGAAGAAAAAGGATAGAACCTTGAGGCTTTGCATTGACTTTAGGAAGTTGAACAAGGTAACTATGAAGAAGACATACTCTTTTCCAATGATATATGATATCTTTGATCAATTGAAAGATGGTAAAGTATTCTCTAATATTGATCTCAAGTTAGATTATCACCAAGTAAGAATTAAGGAAGAATACATTAGCAAGACTGCCTTCAGAACAAGGTATGGCCATTATGAGTTCATAGTGGTTCCATTTGGGTTATCAAATGCACTGGTTGTCTTCATGTGTTTAATGAATGGTATTTTCAGAGAATACTTAGATAAGTCTGTCATTGTATTTTTATATGACATACTTATTTACTCAAAATCTGAAGAAGAACATGAGAAACACTTGAGTATGGTGCTACAAGTATTGAGAGAACATCAACTATTTGCAAAGTTGAGCAAGTGCTCATTCTACTAGAGGTAGATAAATTACTTGGGGCATATTATTTAAGAGAAAGGAATATCAGTGGACCTAGATAAGATAAAATCCATTGAAGGGTGGTCAATGCCAAGGAATGTCTCTGAGGTGAGATCATTCATGAGACTTGTATGTTACTACAGAAGATTTATTGAAGGATTCTCAAATATTGCACACCCAATCACTCCCTTGCAAAATAAGGGTGTGAAATTTGGGTGGACATCAGATTGTGAAAGAAGTTTCCAACACTTGAATTATTTGTTGAATAGTTATCCACTAATGAGGATTGCAGATCCAAATGAAGACTTCATTGTATGCAAAAATGCATGTAAAGAAGGACTTGGTGGAGTTCTTAGTCAAAATGGACATTTGTTGTGCTACGAATCAAGAAAATTAAAGGAACATGAAAGACAATATGCTACTCATGATTTGAACTTGGAAGCCATAGTGCACGCCTTGAATATGTGGAGGCACTACCTCATGGGGAAAAGATTCGAGTTGAGGACATACCATAGTGGTCTGAAATATTTATTTGGACAACCAACTCTAAATGCCAGGAAAAGAAGGTTGTTAGAATTTCTTAGTGAATATGACTTTGATATAAAACATATCAAGGGTAAAGAGAAAAAGGTGGTTGATGCACTTAGCAGGAGAGTGCATGAGATGTATGCTACAACCATTAGAATGCACACATCAGATTTGAAAGACATAATTTTAGAGGCTACAAAATCTTATCTACATTACATGGAAACAAAGAAAAAATTACTGCAAGGTATTTTGCAGCAAAAAATTGAGAATTTCGAGTGAAAAGAGGATGAAATTATTTTGTACAGAGGAAGAATTGATGTGCCAAATTCTTGGGAAATGAAAATTTTGATATTAAAAGAAATGCATAATGTTCCTTATGTTGGACATTCAAGTTACCAGAAGACAATTAAAGTTGTCAAGAGCCAATATTGTTGGCCAGGTATGAAGAAAGAGGTTGTTGATTTTTTTGTCAAGTGTTTGGAATGTCAAAAAGTAAAATTTGAGCACAGACACCCAACTGGTCTGCTATATCTAGTACCCATTCCTAAGTGGAAATGAGAAGTTGTAACAATGGATTTCATCACCAAGATGCCAAAAACAACCAAGCAACATGATTCCATCATGGTGGTGGATAAGCTTACTAAACATGTCCACTTTATTCCAGTAAATCTCACTCACAAGGAAACCAACATTGTTGATATTTATATGAGAGAAATTTCTCGACTACATGGTATACCCGACACAATTGTGTCTGACAGAGATCCAAAATTTACATCAAATTTTTGGAAAGGATTATTCAAAGGATTTGGGACAATCTGAACTTTAGCACAACCTATCATCCAAAGTTAGATGGGAAAACAGAGAGGGTGAATCAAGCGATTAAAGATATGTTGAGGATGTATGTGATGGATAAACCATCCAAATGGGAGGATTATTTGCATTTGGTGGATTTTTCTTATAATAATGGGTATCAAACATCTCTAAACATGAGTCCATTTGAGGCAATTTATGGCAGAAAATGCAACACACCATGAGTTGGGACAACCCAACAGACAGAGCAATGGTTGGACCAGAATTACTTATGGAAATTGAAGAGTAGATGGTGAGAATAAAACATAATTTAAAGGCTTCCCAGGACAAGAAGAAAAATTATGTTGATAAGGGAAGAAATCACTGAGAGTTCAAAGTGGGTGACCATGTGCTTTTAAAAGTAAAGGCCAAGAGAAGTGTTGATTAAGGTTGTTTGTCATTGATGTCAACCCTTGAAGACTCGTAGCACAAAGTTTTGGGTAATGGACTCAATAGTGTTTGATGTAAATATGACTCATTATTGTTTTTTCATGGTTGATAAGAAGTAAATATGGATGAACTCCAAAGTGGTCCCCTTATGGTGAAATCCCTCACGGGAAGACGCTTTGTGGAGTAAGAGAACCCATGCTTAACTTATGGTGAAATCCTCTACTCGAAGACGCTTTGTGGAGTAAGAGAAACCCATGCTAATTGTGGAATAATGCAGATGAAGGAAAGTGAATTTGTCGTAAAATATCCTATATGATAGTTCTTGTCATTTCATTTCGGTGGTATGTGAAACGCCAGCATAATTCCTCACGCTTAGAGAGTTATGGCCATGAGAAGTTGGAGACCCTGTGTTTGGGGTAATGGACCCGCGATTGTTTGATGGGTAACGGTATGTTATGATATATTTTCAGATAATATTATATATGAATAGTACATGTCATGCCATTTAGTGGTATGAAGGTCACATAACTCCTCACTCGCTTGAGTATTTATGGCTCACGGGTTGGAGGACCCTCTATGTCATCTAAGCCCCAAAAAGGTCAAAGTAATCAAAGTGGTTTAAGAGATTTTAAAAGGTAAACAATAAAGTGAAGCGATGAGTGTATTATAATTCAAAGTGAATACAAAATAAATTATTTCAATAATAATTTTAATGGAGGAAATAGAAGTGACCAACCCTAAAATAAGGAAAGTGGGGCCAAGTGACCAGGAATATGTTTTAATGAAGCTACTTCGAGAGTATAACAATATAAGGCTTCATTTGAATCACACCTGAGCATATTGAATATTTATTTATATGTCCGAGGTTTACAAAATGATATCTTGAATAAATTATGAGGGAAAGAAAGAAAAGAAATTTTAAAATGAAAGGAAGGATAAATTCTTTTGATGGTGCTTCTAAGGTATATTACGTTGACGTAGGTTAAATTGATGTTGATGGCTGGCTCGTGACTTATTGGCACAAAGTTGATGGCTGGTTCATACTTATTGCGTTACTACGCTAAGATATCTCACAAAGGATAGTGACAAAGGGTTCCGACTATCTCTACTTCTACTGTGGTGGCAGATCTGCAAGGATAGGTGGTTGTAGCCACCTTCCGTTGTAGCCGGAGAAAATTGGGGGTTGGAGCCTACTTCCAAGGTTGCAGCCGATATTTGGGGAGTTGGAGCTTCCTTCGTGTTGTAGCCCGAGAAACTAGGAGGTTGGAGCCTCTTCCGGGCCAAATGGAAAACGCTGAAGTTGGTGCTTCCAATGAATGCAATTCTTCAAGACATATAAGAAAAAGCATTCCATGGTTTTTCCCGACGGTTTCCACGTAGTACCAGTGTACTGCGTATGTGCATGATTGTTCATTTGTTCATTGCTTATTTACTCGCGGTAGCTATTGATAATAATGTCATTGATATGATCGGATTATATAGTTAAAAGGGATTAAATTGTTTCATTAATTATCTTCACCCTCCCGTGAATCCAACAATTGGTATCGAGCAGTTCCTTCAGAAACAATTTAACCACTAGAAGGATGATCATGGATTATTCCCGAGAATGGAGCACTACCGTTTAATGGGTCGTAATGATTTTTAAGTGCAGATATGATGTTAAGGATGGAAATATTTCTTTTGCTGCGCAATGTGATTATATATTTGGCTATCGGCTATTAAGGTGATAAGGATAAATTCAAAAGGCAAAGATCAAATCCAAGAAGGAATTCAGGAAGAATAAAAATAGCAATGGATTTCATAAGGGAAGGCTGATTACCTAAACCGGTAAGATAAAAGGTTGGTAATGTTCATCACCCAAAGAATCCTTTGGATAAGTTACATGACATATATTCTACCATCGGCAGATTCTAAAATGCCAAAGAAGATGGCAGAGATGTTAACAAGAAGAAAGATGTCACTATGTCGCATTTATCTAGTAAGAGGAAGAGTATGATGAATTTGAAGTTGATTACAAAGAAAATTCGATCGCAATTAAATATCTAAGGAAAGAAAGAGAAGAAAACAAGTCATCCAAGAAAGAATTGATGATACAAAAGTAAAGTGTTCAAGGTTCTGAAAAGGATCACAGGTCATCAAGAATTTAAGATCTCAACTAGAAGAGGCTAGAAGAATTGAAGAAACTCTAGGAATATCAAAGAAATGTTTATAAGCCAACATAGCAACACAAAAAGGAAGATGCAGAAGGAGAGAAAAGACATTTATGGATCATATTAAGGAAATAACTAACGATCGAAACCAACTTGAGGAAGAGTTTTGGTCAAGAGAGAAGAATGGAAGAAGAAATAATACTTGAAAACTAACTTTGAAGAAGCAAAGAGAACAAGAGTAACATGAAGTCTCGATAATGAAGAAAGAAGAAGAGTTTGAGAATCTTGAAGAAGAAGTTGTCACACTAAGAGTCAACCTCGACAAGCTCAACAAGAAAGTTGAAGAGACGTAAACATCCATATCACTTGTAGAGAATGAAGAGAAGCACCTACTGCTAGAAAAAGAAGAATGAAGAAAATAGAAAGAGCTATGTAGAAGTACTTCAAAGGAAGGAATCATGGTCAACCGTAATCTAAGAAAACTATTGAAGATACATCTTCAAGAATACCATCCATGTTCAAGCCACAAAGCTTCAATCATGATCATGATCACCAAAGAAAATCCGTATGACTACGCCACAAAGAAGATCATTCACTCCCGGTATGAAAATTTATTTTTAATATCATTGTTTCTTTTATTGTACTAACTTTGACATAAGGTTGTAGATTGGAGAGATTATATTTGAAATGTTCAGCACTGCTTCCATGGTCGCATTATTAACATTGAGGTTACAAATGTCATAACTATGACACATAGCCGATTGTAGAAGCTAATGATCGATACTTCCATGAAAGACAATACTAATATTAGATATATAAGAAAGTATGGATAAGAAAACAGGAAGAACAGTGAACAAAGACCAAAATTAGATCTAAGATTGACAATAAAATCCAGATGAAGAAAATTCTACGAGAAAGGAAAGATGTTAGATACGTAGTTGTTTGAAAAATAATTGAAAGAAAGGAAGAATAGGTAAATAAGGAACAACTAAGAGATTGTACTTTCGACATTGTAGTGAAAGATGAACTCACAGATAGAAAGAAGCCGAGATCTTAGAGAGATAATAAATCTACTAATGAAGATGATGATGAATCTACCAATGAAGATGATGATGAATACACATCGAAGCAGGAATTCATTGTTCTGTTTCATCCTACTTGGAGACTCCCATTAATATGAATATTAGATGTGGGGAGTCTATGCGATAGTTGTGACAGCATCAAAGAACCATCCTTCAAACAACTTATTGAGTTTGAGAAGACATATTCAGAGAAATCAGCTTACATAAGTATAGTTTGATAGTATAATGATAAATGAGTTAGCATTATGGACAAGCAGCAGTCTTGGACAAGATGGACAGAGATGGATTTGTAAGAAGACTTAGTGTGTTTTATTAGATATGATAAAGTGACCTATTATGGATTCATAGATTGGTTTAAGGAGTGGTTCAAAGACAAAGAAACATTATTGTAATGGATGACAATTACACAGAAATGGCTCAAACAATACTAATGGATTAAAAATTGACACATATTTTTTGGGACACAAAAGCATACAGCAAATTACATTCAAAACATAGTAATGCTCGAAACAACACTGACAAACTCCATACCATCTATGGAAAGGAAGACCAAGAAATGAGAAGCACTTCAGAGTTTTTAAAGCAAATGCTACATCAAAAGAGAAGATGGCGTAATGGGAAAGTTTGACTCTCGGTGGTGGACAAAGGAATAACACTTGTTGGTTACCAAGTACAAGGAAAGCATACAATGTTACAATCTAAGATTAAACAAAGTCAAGGGAAAGCATCAACGAAAATTGATGAAACAAGCATAACAAAATCAAAGAAAGAAGAAAAACCAATCAATGGAACAACTTTTGAAGAAGAAGATGAAAAGAAGAAGAAGATAGATGAATATGAAGATGAAGAGAATCTGACATAAGCAGAAGAGAAAGTTCAGCAAATATCTCCAAACACACCTAGCAAATGAGTACGTAAGAATCATCCTTCGATCAAATTATTATTGGAAACAAAGATGCAGGAGTTGAAAGTAGAAGAAAACTGCTCACCATAACAAACAAACCTAGCACTCTTTATCTACAATTGAACCAAATTGTTTTGAAGAAGCCAACAAGATGAATTTCTTGGAATAAGGGCCATGGATGAAGAATTGGATCAAATAGAGAAAAATGATTTGGGAATTGGTCCAAGACCAAAGAATAAGAATGTGATCTACATCTAAAATGGGTTTTCGTGAATAAATTGAATGAAGATGGACATGTTACAAGGAACAAAGCCAGATCGGTATGTAAAGGATATGGCCATATTGAAGGAATCGACTTGAAGAGACATATGCCCCAATTTCAGTTTAATGGAAGCAATTCGCTTTTTTTAGCTTATGCATGCTCCTAAAAATGTTAAAGTATTAATGATGGACGTGAAAATCATCTTTTCTAAATAAACTTTGAAGAAGAAGTTCATATTGAACAACTGTAAGGATTTCATGAAATGAGAACATTAATAATTATGTGTGTGTAAATTAAAGAAGGCCTTTGTATGGTCTAAAACAGCTCCTAGAGCATGGTACCCAGATTGGATGGCATTCCGCAGCGAGTGGTTCAAAAAGGAAGTGCATAACAACCTCTACATCAAGGTAAGTCAAGGTAACATTTTATTAATTGAAGTTTATGTTGATGATATTATTTTGGTAGTGATGATGACATGTTGCTCGCCTGAAATTTGCAAAGACATGCAGAGTGAATTTGAAATGTTATTACTTGAGAACTATCCTTTTCTCGACTTTAGATACGCCAAAGAAACTAAGGAATTTTTATTTCAAACTGGCATATCAGAGAATGCTAAAGAGGTTTGGAATGGAAGATTAAAAACCAATTACCACTCATATGAAAAACAGTTGCAAGTTGAACAAACATGATTCAAAGTCTACGATCGTGAGTAACATAGGTCAATGATCGAAGCCTACTATATGACAAAGATCCGCATTGTGATGTGATGCAAGCAACTGGACATGTGGCATGATTTCATGAAAGACCAAAGGAATCACATGTATTAGCAAGAAAGAGGATCTTCGATATCTAAAGAACATAAGAGTTTGGATTATGGTATCCAAAAAGGAAAAGATCTATCACTCTATGGCCTACGATGCAGACAAGGTGCTGTATTAATGATCTTAATAAAGCACCAGCTTGAGCAACTTTCACTTGTGTGAGCCGCTTTGGTATCATGGTATTGCCAAGAACAATCATCATCTGGTGATTCATCTACGTACCGAGGCAGAGAGCATTGCAACAACAACATGTTGTACACGTGTTCTTTGGATGAAACAAAACTATGACAGATATATTGTGCTGGAGCATAAGATGAGCTCCATTCCAAGATATTGATAATACAAGTGCCATCAAGATCTCAAAACCCTGATGCACTCCAAGATTCAAGTACACCTAACCGGGCATCACTTTCTACTTCGAACAAGCTGCGTTAAAAGAACATCCAAGTTGAGTATGTGGGCAATGGGGAAGAACAAGTGGCAGACATCCTTACAAAACTACTTCCATGGGAAGCCTTCGAACATCTTCGCCAAAGACTTGAGTTATTTCTACTCCAAAATGAATGCTTTTGAATGCTTATCTTATATGTCTTATAAGGCATGTACACGAGGGAAGCACCATAAGATATCAGCCTTCCAGGGGGAGCAAATCGATTGAAAGATACCTTTCCATTGATGACAAAGGAGAGATTTATCAGATGCGAGGACAAAGGCATGGTTCCGTGTGGATCGATTTATCATGATGCAGAGGACAGAGGCATGGTTTCCGTGGAGAGCATGAGTGATATGATTCTCGTTGCATCGAAAGGTTTCCATCAATGCCAAGGAGATTGTTGATTAAGGTTGGTTGTCATTAATGTCAACCTTGAAGAAATTCCGTTAATGTATTCTGGTAGCACAAAGGTTTAAGTAATAGACCCAATATTGTTTGATATAATATGACTCATTATTGTTTTCATGGTTGATAAGAAGTAAATATGGATGAAAATGCAAAGTGGTCCCCTTTATGGTGAAATTCTGACGAAGACTCTTTGTGGAGTAAGAACCCATGCTTAATTGTGAATAATGAGATGAAGGAGTGAATTTTAGTAACATCCTAGATGGATAGTTCTTGTCATGTCATTCTATGGTATGTGATCGTCACATAATTCCTCACTGCTAGAGAGTTATGGGCTTACGAGAAGTTGGAGAACCTGTGTTTGGGTAATGGACCCAAGATTGTTTGATGGGTAAAGGTATGAAGAAGATATATTTTCAGATAATACTATTATATATGGATATACATGTCATTCCATTTAGTGGTATGTAGAACATCACATAACTCCTCACTCATTTGAGAGTTATGGCCTTGGCGAAGCTGGAGGACCCTCATATGTAATCTAGAAGCCCAAAAGGTCAAAAGTAATCAAAGTGGGTTTAAGAGATTTTAAAAGGTAAACAATAAAGTGAAGTGATGAGTGTATTATAATTCCTAAAGTGAATACAAAATAAATTATTTCTAATAATAATTTTAATGGAGAAATTAGAAGTGACCCAACCCTAAAATAAGGAAAAGTGGGGCCAAGTGACCTAGAATTATGGTTTAAGGAAAGATACATGAGAGCATAAATAAGAGGCAAGGCCTTCCTCATTTGAATCACACTTGAGAATATTGAATATCTATATGTTCTCGAAAATTTTACAAACGATATCTTGTGAAATTTAAATTATGAGGAAAAGTGAAATATGAATAAATGCATGAAGGATAAATCTTGATGGTGCTTCTGGTTGATTGCCAGTTGATTACAAAGCTAAATACAAAGCTGATGCACGGTTCAGACTTATTGGCATAAAGCTGATGCATGGTTCATAATTCATTGGTACAGCTTATTAAAATAATATATCTCACAGCGATAGTGTGATGGTTCCATCATTCTACTTCTCTACTTCAGTATGCGGATTCGGGCAAGGATAGTGGTTGTAGCCACCTTCCCGCTAAGTCGGAGAACATTGGGGTTGCAGCCTCCTTCTGGTTGTAGCCAACATTTGGGAGTTGGAGCTTCCCTCAGGTTGTAGCCTGAGAAACTAGGAGGTTGGAGCCTCCTTCCAGTTGCAGCTGGAAAACAAAGGAAGTTGGTGCTTCCAATGAATGTAATTCATCAAGACATATAAGAAAAAACATTCTGTGGTTTTTTCCCGATTTGGGTTTCCACGTAAAACACTGGTGTATTGTGTATGTGTATGATTGTTCATTTTTTCATTGCTTATTTACTCTGCAGTTATTGGATACTAATGTTTCATTGATACAACACTTGGATTATATAGTTAAAAGGGATTAAATTGCTCTATTACTGATTCACCCCCCGTCTCAGTAATCCAACAAGAAGTTCCCTGAAGTTGGGAAATTGTTCAAAACTGGCAGCTCGTTATTGTGGGACGTTTGAAATCCTGGAGAGGATTGGTCCTATAGAATACATGCTTTCCTTACTTGCATCAATGTGTATTCATAATTTATTCCATGTATCATTGCTTAAAAAGTATGTACTTGATGTTAATCATGTCATTGATTGGAATGTGATTCAAGTGGAGCAAAAAGGAGACTTCTGAGTTCAACTAGTATGCATATTGGATCGAAAATTCATATTGCTCTGGAATCAAGAAATAGGAATGGTAAAGGTCCAATGGAACTTGTACGCTAATGAGGATGATATGCAAACATAGTATATGCACATGTTTGAGGGATTTTGAATTTTTTATTGTATATGTGTATCTACTGCACTAAGGATAGTGCATAAATAAGGGGGTGGGGAATGTAATACCCCTAGGTTGAACCCCATAGTAAATATAAATGTAATTGTACATATAATATGATGAGCCAAGATACTTTGGGGGCAGAGTGCCTATATGTTTATTGGGTTGGTGAACCAAAAGCTTAAAGGCCAGGGAGCCTATTTTTGTAAAATGCAATCAAACTCAGTTTTAATGAAAACACATCACTGCTACAGACCAACCATGTAAAAGAGTATGGGGGGGTAAACTACACTAGAATGGGAAAGGGAAGCTAAGATTTTGGGGAAAGGAGGCTAAGCTAGGGGGCTTAATCCCAAAGGAATATTTTATTAATATTCCCAAAAATGTCTAAGTTTAAAGTATGGATATTTAAATATATCCTAAGTCCTTATGTCGAGGAACGTATCACCTTGTGAGGGAATCCATGTGGAACCAATATAATTCCCAACATGACAAGTGTCAAGTTGGGAACATGAAAATATAATTGGGGAAATTTAATTTGTTTGAGCATCTTCCCATTATCATTCACACCTCACTACCTCCATGCTACTGTCATTTGTACATTCATGTTGCTAGTACCTGTACATGTACCAATACCTTGGTTAGATTTGGAGCTACAATGAAGAGGGGGGTTCTTAGGCCCATAGGACATTGAAGAAGCAGGTTGATAGGCCCATAGGACATTCAATAAGCGGGTTGTTAGGCTTGTGAGCATTCTCTCCAGGTGAGAGAACTACTAGGAATTGATTTCCCAAGGTTCCCAACTGCAGCTACAAGGCTCTGAGACTTCCTGTCTAGCCTATTGTTGAAGCGCCAGAAGGGAAGTGGGGCAATCGAAGTACTGTTGAACAAATAAGGGGCACACTTTCTGGGGTGGGATGGGCATGTGGGGAATGTGGGACTGTAGGCTTTTAGTTTGAGTTGACACCTATGTCTGAGTTTGTGGGTTATTAAAGAGACCTTAGCCTGATTAGAAATCCTTTACCCAAGTGGAATTTATCCCCAACTCGAGGGTGACCCTACTAAGAGTTTATGAGTGATGTGGTCTAAGGCTAGGAGGAACATGGAAGGTATGAATGCAGTTGGTGTTCATTTTACTAAATATAAGTGTTTACTATGTGTTAATTTATGTGTTATGTTAATATTTATTCAATTATTCTTATGGGTTTTTATGTATATGTTGTATATGTATATAGATGTTGTTATTTGCATTAATCTGAGAAATTGCAGAAGTATACTAGTTACAATATGGTATCATAGTTGTAATTGGGAGAGTTTTGGGTGACGTGGCCCAGCCTAGGTGGTTGGGAACGTTACATAGCGACTGTGACACTAGGTTTTTCATCAATGATCCATTTCGCCTTGTCTGGATCTGAGTCAGAGTCGGAGCCTAGATATAAGTCTAAGGCTTTCATCTCGACCACCAATGACTTCTTCGAGAAACATTCATCGGTGTTGTGCCAGGGTATTTTATGGAATTCACACCACTTCCCAGTGTATTTCTTCATCTTCTCATTACCCTTATTTATTTGCAGCTTACATTGGTTGTCATGTGGTTGTCCATCCTTGCTTTGTCCTTTGTTATATGTGTTAGATTTTCCTTTCCCCAAATTCTGATGTGATGTGTTCACATATCCAAACTCCCACTTATTCCTCTTATTAATTTTTTGTTCGATTTTGATAGCCTATCACTAAGCAGCTCCTAGTGACGAGATGTCCAAAAACTTCATTTCCATTTGGATGCACCTATGTACGGCCCCACAGTATTTTAGAACTAGATGTCACTATGAGTCTTTGATACCCGTCTTGGTGCACAAGGTATGAAAGGTATTTTTGAACTCTGACACTGTTTGGTCCCTCTCCTGACGAAGTGTGGTCCATCTCATGTGCTAGTTGTCATAGTTTCCAACAAGGTAATATTTTTCCTTGATGGCATCCATAAAAGAGTCCCAAGTGGGATTGGATCCAAATATTCCAAACTCCTCTTTGGATTTTTTCTCACAGTAAGTCTCCCACCAATGTTTGACATGGGGGACCTCCTTAAGGAGCACAAAGGTGATATTTCCCTATTGGAAAATTTGTGGACAGAGAAATAACCTTCTAATAGATTTAACCATTTTTCCAAAGCATTTGCATCTATCTGACCTTCAAATGTGGGAATATCAAAATTAACTTGTACCTTGAAGGGGTTGGGACCTCCAAACTGGTCGCTTGACAAAGATGCCTTTGTTGTTATCGATAACTACTGAAGTATTTGGGAAAACCAATCCATAATCTCATTCCTATATTTCTCAAGGACTTATGCAAGTAACAACTTAATAGGATATCATGCTCCCTTCTCTCTTTGTTCCTCCGCCATGGGCAGTCATCGGGGTCGATGAGGATGGTCCTCCAAAGGTTCGAATGGTTCAAGTCCCAATGCTTGATACCCTAACCTCATTGGGGACATGCACAGAAAAATCAATAAACAATAGGCCTCTCTAATACCACTGATCTAGATTTATGAGGGAACGAAATGAAACACAGTGATGCAGAAATACTCAATTTCTATTAAAGATTGAAATATGAAAAGACTATAAAAGAAAATACCGAGTGAAATGAAATATGCAAAGACTATAAAACTAGTGCCAATAACAACCCAGGTTATTCTTTTCCAACAGGAACTTAACCCAGAAGCTCCAACTTGGCTAGTTGGAATTTTGGGCCCACGCCAAGGTTACCTTTTCTAGCAATATTAAACTTACCAGACCTGTCAAAGCTAATGAACGATCTAGTTTTCCATGATCCAAAATGGCCTACAGTTCCCACCATGTTGCCTTCAGGCATTCCAAAATTCTAAGGTAAGTATGTTGAGGATCTGGGATACCATGTGATGATAGTTCATCTATGGTGTTCATCGAATTCTTTAGATGATGATTCAATCCAACTTTGCATCTTCCAACATACTCTTATGAGAGTCGCAAAAAAATGGTACATTGAACTTGACGATGAAGCATTTCACACTTTTCACAATCTAGCTTTGGTTTTCCTCAACCACTTCCAGCATCCTATCTGGTACAATGTTGGCAACGACCTCATATCCACTCTTAAATAGGACAAGGCCACTCACATATCAGATCATATCCAAGAATGGTGGAGGTGGAAGAGGCTGATAAAAGAAAAAAGTCCCTCCTAAGTTCTTGTTGGAATGGTTCTTCAAGTCCCTATTTCCTTACATCTCTAAATATGTATCTATGTCAAGAGTATTCTCGGAGGAGGAGGTGATATTTAGGGAACAACAAATATATTTGATATAATCCCATTTTGGAAACCTTTATGAGATTATACCAGATGCACCGCGACCTACTTTTGATCCCTCAAAAATGAAGTATGGACCACATGCCAATGGCATTGTTGTGTCCATAAAAAGCACTATTGTAGGTCTGGTTATGAACTAGATGCAACATATGACTATTCATTCATTTGCGGATAATCAATCCACGACTTTGACCGTTTCCACCATCTAATCGTCAGATGTTCACATTGTATAATTGATGGCCCTGAAAGGTACCTAGTAACTCGAAGGGAAGAATAAGAAGAGCAGGGATAATAAAGGACGTGGAAATAATAAAAAAATTCCAAAATTTGATGTGAATGTTAGAGAGACCAACAAGGAGAAGAAGAAGGTGAAATTCCCTTGCAATATTTGCAGCGAAGATCACCTTACTCATCAATGCCCAAAGTTGGAAGAGGCTCAATGCCTACTAGCACAACAACAACCTGTTGTGTTGATGAACCCGTTCCCACACAGGTTGAATTGGCAGGCGCACTCTTGTAACACCATGTTTCCCCCAGTCTGTAAAAATAATTATGCTGGCCAAGAACTGTGGCAAACTCAAAGATGTGAATGTGTGATTTTGAATGGACCTTAGTATACAAGGTCAACAAATGTAAAATA
>SNQJ01S0033816.1:73369-87423 GCA_010110895.2 Picea sitchensis
ATCTGTTTGACCAACCAAAGCTCAATGCCAGAAAATCTAGGTGGATTTCCCTCCTCAACGAGTTTGATTTTGAAATCAAACATATTAAGGGAAAGGAAAATAGGGTGGCTGATGCCCTTAGCAAAAGCATGAAAACAATTCACCTGGACGCGGTGAGCTCTTGCGAGACAGATGTCAAGGAAAGAGTCAGAAATGCACAAGAAACAAATCCCTTCATCCAGACCGTGACCTCGTACCTACAGTAAGAACCCACAGGGGTAAAATACAGAGACTACCAGATGATGGAAGGAGGCCTGCTCACTTACCGAAGAAGATTTTATATCCTAGATTGTGACAACTTGAAGAGGTTGATACTGGATGAACTACATAAAAGACCCTATAATGGTCATCCAAGATACCAAAATATGATCATGGCCACCAGGAAACAATTCTATTGGCCTAGATTGAAGAAAGACATAGATGGGTACCTAGCCAAATGCATAGAATGCCAACAGGTAAAAGCAGAACACCGACACCCAACATGATTATTACAACCTCTACCAATCCCGGAATGGAAATGGGAAACCATATCCATGGATTTCATCAATGGATTACCAACCTCGACCAAATAGAATGACGCCATCATGGTAGTGGTGGATAAATTGAGCAAGTCTGCCCATTTCATCCACGTCAAGTCAACTTGCAAGGCAATAGACATCGCTCAGGTATTCATGAAGGAGATATTTAAACTGCATGGTATGCTGAAAGAGATCGTGTCTGACAGAGACATGAAATTCACTTCCAACTTTTGAAAGTCACTAATGGTTGGTTTAGAGACCAAGTTGTTGTTTAGCACAGCCTATCACCCTCAAACTGATGGACAGACAGAAAGAGTGAACCAAATACTAGAAGACATGCTAAGAATGCATGTAATGCATCAACCCAAGAAGTGGGAAGATTACCTGCCACTGGTGGAATTCGCCTACAAGAATGGCTACCAAGAATCCTTAAAGATGAGCCCCTTCGAAGTCCTATATGGTAGGCCGTGCAACACTCCTGTCAGTTGGAGTAATCATGTAAACATAATTTCTTTTGGACCTGACATGTTGAAAGAAATGGAACAACAAATGACTCAGATAAAACAAAACCTGAAGGTCACTCAGAATTGATAGAAAAGTTAATTTATATATCGTGGTCTCTTGGTCGCTGAAAAAGAGACCATGATGGCTGAAGAAAGGTGGTGGAAGGCACCTAGAATGGTGGCGTTAACTTCCACCAAAACCAATATCGTATTTGGTCTTCACTGGCCCGCAGAACCAAGAGCGGCTCGCTGGCCCCGAAATGAATTACTCGCCAGGATGGTAGGTGAAGAGGCTCCTCATGAGTTAATGAGGGATGGGAGTGAACCGCCCATCCGTGGAGGCCTCAGACCTGACCACCGCGGGGAAATTAGTGCCACATGCAACCTCGCCGGAGAAGAAAAGGTAGGTAAAAGGTGTAGAAAGGGGGATGCGAGGGGAGATTGCAGGAAGGAAATCGGAAGAACTCTGGAACAAAATACAGAGTGAGCAATAACAGAGAAGAAGGAGAGTAACCTTTATTCTCGATCACTGAAGAACTAAGACAGAGAGTCTCAAGCATCGTGGTCTAGCTCGGGGGTGGCTAGTGGTAAGTCCATTTGAAGTCGCTGAGCCTACGGTTGGGTGGAAACGAGCACCCCTCTCAACAATTGCATCGCACCTGGTGTTTTCTGATAAGTGTTATATCTTGTATCTTGAATTTAAATATTCTGACATGTATGCTCATGGTTTGTGATATTATGAATGATTTATGTATAAGACTGTCTGTATAGTGTTTGATTAGAAATGGTGGTTTCATGCTTATATTGGAAAGACCATATATGACTTACGTATATATTTGTACATATGTATATTTTGAATGGATTCAATATTCAAGTTTGCTCTCGGGAAATCTATTCCCTTATTTTATCTTAGGTAATGCCTTGGATAGGTCTTCCCACACGGACACCCTTTTTAAAGTTTACCCAAGAATCTGCCGGAGGATTTTATGGCGTAAGTTTGAAAAACCCTGCACGAGAGAGAGAATGGTCCTCTTAGACTTAGGACATTTCGGCGTTTCGACACCTAGGGTATCTAGGTGCGATTCCTCTTGTACTCGCGAGTCCCAAAACCCCGACCCATGAAATCCCGAAATGACGGCATGTGGATGAATTAAGGACCTTTCGGTGGTTCGGTACCCAGGATACCCTTCCTCTTGCTAAATACACGAATGAGATACTTTCGAAGGATCTAAGGTCTGTTACGACCATTAAATTGAATGAAGGAACACATACATTAATGCCTTGACCCCTTTTTAACCTTCGTTAGTAGCAAGGAAATCAGGACCATCGATTCCAAGACCCATGGGAGTACCTGGACCGTCCAGTTGTAGAGTACATGTGGTGGCCGGTAAGAGTCTCGGATTTTCAGCACCCAGGAGATCAAAGGGTAAGAACCCTTGTCCTCACGACCTGCGAAATCCCGACATATGAAATCCTGAAATGCTAGCGTGTGGGTAAGTTATGAGTTTTCGGAGTTTCAGCACCCAAGGTACCTAAGTGCGATTTCTCCTGTACTCATAAGACCCGAAACCCCGATCCACGAAAACCCAAATTACGGCATATGGATGAGCTAGGACTTTTCGGTGTTTCGGAACCCGGAACACCCAAGGAAGTATTTCCTTGAACTTGCAAGTCCCGAAACCCCGACTTGCGAAATCCCGATATAGATGTGCAGGTTTAAGAGTTTGTATTTCGGAGTTTTGGCTCCCGAAAGGTCTAGGTGCGAGACCTCCTGTCTGCGCACGTCGTGAAACTTCAATTCAAGAAACCCCAAATTTGGTCAAGTGTACGATGAGCGGGTGTATCGCCCTTTCAGTACTCGAGAAATTGAAGAATGTGACTCTTCGTCCTCTTGTATCGCGAAGTCCTGACTTGCGAAATCCCAATAAGGTATAGTGTGAATTGGATCGGAGTTTCAGCATTTTGGTACCCGAAAGACACAAGGGTAAGTTTCCCCTGTATGTGCCAGCCCTAAAATCTCAATAGGCGAAATGCCGAAATGGCTATGTATAGCCTTGGGTGTTTTGGGTGTTTCGGTACCCGAGACCCCAAAGGACAGTTTTGTTCCGTGTACCTATTAGATGCGAAGTCCCGATGGGGAAAGTTTCGATATGGCGTAGTGCACAAAGTCTTGATGCTTCAGAGTTTAGAGGATCTGGGTACGAGACCTCCTATCCTCGCACATCTCGAAATCCCGATATGCGAAACCCCGAGAGGACCTAGTGCGCATAAATCTAGTACTTTGGTGTTTCGGCTCCCAGAGCACCTAAGGGCATGAACCCCTTGACATTTTATTTTGCGAAAAATCCAAATGAGTGAAATCCTAAAATAAACTGAGAAAGATATATATATATAGGATATGCAGATTTCAGAGTTCCATCTCCTGGGAGACCCAAGTGTGAGACCTCCTGCCATCGCACCTCCCAAAATTCCGGTATGTGAAATCCCTAAGGGTAGATTACCCAGACTTAACCTAGGTTGTTGTTAATATCATTAAGCGGTTAGATCCGTTTCGGGTTTCGTCCCTTCAGAAGACAAGAGAGAAAGGGAAATACATGCCTCGCGATTTTTCGAATCGTGAAAGCCGACGAGCACCTCTTTGATAAGGCCTGTGGTCATAGTCGCCGATCATATGAGTACGGATCAGGGATGGAAGGGTCTGTATCAAGCCCCGTAGGGATTCGGGGAATTTCGTTCCTCGAAGAAAAGAAGAAAAAGGCCGAAAAAATTTGAATTTCCGTAGTGGGCGTGTTACAACTCTTCTTGTGGAATTACACAAGGGGGAACCAAAAATGCACCTTTGTTAGATGGATGTATGTATTTCATCAATATGGTGAATCATAAGCAAGTAGAGGAGGTTGATTTGTCGATCAGAGCTTGCAATTACAATAACCCTTAGTCGACATCTAAGGAGAAAGAAACTTCAAATCCTCAGAATTATATCCATATAAAGAATCATGAGAAGGAAATGACGCCACCCATACCGAAAGGTGTGTACAATAATTTGTCACATAACCCAAATGCTTGAGCCATGCCAAACTATTCTATTGTTGAGGACTTGGCTCAAATGCCATGTGCGATGTCGTCCCTATACACGCTACAAAGTTTCCCTGCACAATGAGTTGCATTGTTATCTGTGATCGGGGATACTAAATCTTCGATCTAACTCGTTATGAATTTTGACACTACAAAGGCAAATCATAGTCTTTGTTACCATGTAGCATTCCAAATTAATGTTGTCTATGCGAGAAACATTATTAAAATAACTGTCATTGATGAAGGCAATTTGACATGCATTATGTCATTGTCTTACTGGAAAGAAATTGGTTCCTTTGAGCTTACCCCTTCTCCTACTCTTAACTACATTCGATGGATGATCATTTAGACCATGTGGTCTCATTTTATCTTTTCATGTCTAGTTAGGGGAGAATAATATTTTGGTAGAAGTTGAAGTAGTAGACGCTCCACTTGACTATAATCTTGTGTTAGGAAGTAGTTGGACCTATGCGATGGCAGTCGTTGTCTCATCATTTGTTTGAGTTTTGTGCTCCCCTCATGAAGGGAGTATAGTAATGGTAAACCATATGTCCTTCAACAACTTTAACTCTCTGGAAAATCTAGGGTCAATGGTCTCATTGATCAAAAACTCTCAGACAACAATTGAGAGCATTGGCGTTGGAATGTATCCTTTGCTTATGGGAAATTTATGTTTCTATGCATTAGTTTCATACATTCGTGATGCCTCGATCGAGTATCAAAAGTTGAAGCCCTCGATTCCCATTACATTGGTAGGTTCATTTAGAAATATGTATTTAGAATATCTATGGGTGTTACCATCACCATGTGAATTGGTTGAATATCTTGTGCATGTCAGGGTGGCCATGCCGCTATCTGCAGTAGAGATTTCTTATCAATAAATCCAACAAGCTACTTCAAACTACGATCTGATTTCTTCATGAACAGAAGAAGATAATCAATTTCTAGAGCCCATTTAGGCTCATAATTCTTTGACTTCCCTCGAATGCCTTGAAACTATCTTACCTTTTGATGAAACCATTATAGAGGCAATGGAAGGGCCAGAACGACTATGGGAGGATATGCATCATCGATCATATTTCCTTTCAGATCTTAGTCAAGTCGAAATCGAAGAGTTATGATCAGTTGTGTGTGGAGATGTCTATTAGTCTGTGAACCCCTTGGAAAAGCATGGTGTTTATGTTGAATGGAACATGGCTAATATATTGGAAACCATTCCGATCAACATATCTAAAACCCCTGGCGTCGTAGAAAATGTTTTTATCAGTGTGGACTATTCTCCTGAAGAGATACGTACATATACATATTTATTTAAATATTTATGTGATGTTTTTTCCTAGTCTTATGAGGAAATGCTAGGCATTGACCCCTGCATTGTTGAACATGAGATTAGTACTTACAAAAAAACTAAGCCTATTCGGAAAAAGTTACAACCGGTAAATCCCAGGAAGGTGGAAACTATAAAGGATGAAGTAGAAAATTTTCTTAAGGCATGATTTATTTACACAATTTCTCTTACTGAATGTGATCTAGGTGGATACCGGTGGCCACCCACCTATTCCACTGGCTCAAAGAACAATTTTCATTTTGGCAGTTATTTCCTAGTTTTCGGGTCCTAAACTTTTGGGGTTGTTTTGAGGCCCTAAACAACGTTTGTTGGGAATGACATAGTCACATTATAGTATTTATCCAAATTGTGATAGAAACATGTGTAGTCCTCAGATAGGTCTTTCCAACGAGCTATTGTGCACCTAAAACGAAGATCGTATGCAAAAGTTATGACCACAGGAAATTGATGTACCAACTTACCCCATATGGGCCCACATGACTTTTGGTGCTTCATCTCCTAGCGACATGTTTTTGGATGTTTAGGGATTTCTCATTTATTCTTTATGTTAAAAATTCCTTGGGAGCTTCATTGTAACCATCTTCTTACGAATGCGCATAGTCATCACATCTCTTCTCAGAGATAAGTTGCCACCATTCGAGCAAGTTTGTTTCATTCTGTATTTTTACAATTTCAACATATTCTCTTTATTAATAGAAGTCAGGTTTTATTGTATCTCTTTGTATTTCTTTTCTATACATATGTATTCCATTTTGTTCCATTTATAAATCCATATCAGTGGTATGAGAGCGGTCTTCTCTTTATTTTTTTCTTTGTGCATGTCCCCAACGAGGTCAAGGTACAAGGAGTTGGGACTCGAAGTGGTTGAGCCCTTGCAAGACCATCCCCTCCAATCAAAACGACCTCCCATGGTAGAAGAAAAGAGAGATGATGGAGCATGGGATCCTTTTAAATTGTTTCTCAAGGAATCCCTTACGCGACAAAGGAACGAGATGATGGATAACTTTGCACAGATCCTTCGATGGCTACCAATAGATGACGCATCTTCATCAAGTGGCCACACCGCTCCCTTAAAGGTACAAGTCAATTTTGATGTCCCCTAATTTGAAGGCCAGATAGATGCGGATGTTGTAGATAAATTGTTGAATCTACTAGAAGGGTATTTTTCAGTCCATAATTTTTTCGATAGAGCAAAGGGCCACTAAGGAATCTGCAATATTTGTGGTCTCCCCCACTTGGGATTCTTTTAGGGATGCTATCAAGGAACAATACTAACATATTGGAAGATACAATGAACAATATATGAGATGGATCACACTGCAATAGGAAATGGACCAGAAAGTACCAAATTTCACAAACATCTTCCATACCTTGCGCACTAAGTTGGGCATCAAGGACTCCAAATGACATCTGGTGCTCAAGTACCATGATTGTCTACATAGATACATCCAAACAAAAATGGATTTTATGTACATATCATCACTAGGCACGACATATTGATATGCTATCAAAATCGAGCATAAATTTAAATAGAAGAAGGAGTTTGGATCTGCAAATTGCTCACAACAGAAGCAGGGAAAAGGCAACCCTAACCCATAGACCAAAGAAGAGATAAAGGATGTACCCCCCCCCCAAGACAACCAGTCCAAGCTGCAAACAAAGAGGGGTAATGAGAAGACAAATAAATACACTGGGAAGTGGTGTGAATTCCATAAAAGTCCCTGGCATAACATCGATGAATGTCGCTCAAAGAAGTCGTTGGTGGCCAATTTGAAAGCCTCATAGTTATAGGTAGTTTCTGACTCTGAATAAGATCCATACAAAGGGAAGTGGATCATTGATGTATAACCCAATGTCGTTGTTGCTACCACCAATTTCCAACCAAGTGAACCATATGAACTAGAGGAAGGTGAATGAATTTTTCACTCACATATGTGGGTGAAGGGTGCTCCACTGCATTTCATTGTCAATAGCGGAAGTCAAAGAACCTAATATCAGCAGATGTTTTCAAGTGGTTGAACCTGTCGACAACACCACACCTGTAAACCTACACCATCGGGTGGCTTCACCAAGGAATATACCTTCACGTCATCCAACAATGTCATTTTTCATACGACATCAAGCCCTTCAAGGATGAGGTATTGTCTGATATTTCCCCCCTTGAATTTTGTGATGTTATTTTATGCCAACCATATTTGTGGAAATGGAATGTTGTATTTGAGTCTAGACCTCGCAGTGTTATTATTACTTTAGGTAGACAATTGTACAAGATACCAAAGGTAGCTCCACCTACTGTTATTTCTTTGATCTCTGTTAAGCAATGCAGGAAGGTCATTTCCAAAACCGGGAAATTTTTCTTCTTCATGATTCATTCTAAAAGTGAACAGAAGGTCACAACCAAATCCATGGCCTCTACACATGGCCTCTCCATGTAGCAAAATCAAGTGGACAAGATCGTGGAAATATACAAAGACATCTTCTCCTCACCCACCAGGGTGCCACAACATTGTCAAGTCAAGCATTCAATTGATCTAACCCCCGATACACCTCTACCCAATGGGTCATTCTATCGCTACTCTCCGATGGAAAATGAGGAAATTAAGCGACAGATCTAAGAGATGCTTGAAAAGGAGCACATCTGACCCATATCCTCACCATGCGGGAGCCCAATTGTACTCGTACAAAATAAATATGGGACTTGGCGAATCTCCATTGGTTACAGGGCCCTAAACAAAATCACAGTCAGGAACTGGCACCCAATTCCCCGAATTGACAACCTTCTTGACCAGCTCAAGGGAGCCAAGTTTTTCAGCAAGATTGACTTGAATTCTAGATACCACCAGGTCCCAATATAACATAATGATGTATGGAAGACTGCTTTCAAGTCCAAAGAAGGTATTTTCAAATGGCTAGTCATACCCTTTGGTTTGAAAAATGCTCCAACAACTTTCATGAGATTGATGGAAGATATATTGTGGCCCTTCACCAATTCCTTTGTGGTGTTATATCTGGATGACATCCTCATATTCCATAAGAATTGGGCAGAACACTTGCATCATATTTAGTAGGTCCTTCACACTCTGCGACAACACAAGATATATGATAACTTGGAAAAATGCTCCTTCGACATGAACAAGGTCCAATACCTAGGGTACATCATTGATGAGCATGGTCCAACCTGTTGGGCCTCAGAAATGTCACATTTATATCCTCTTTTTCCTTCACTATTCCTTACATTTCATCGTTCCATTAACCTTTCATCATACCATTTCCATAATGATACTTGGGTTTCTCCTTATTATTTTCCATTGTATTCATTTTAGTATTATAAGTGAATTTGTGATTAAATATTAGAAAAATAACATATTTTCATTATATATCAAGGTTGGATGAGTTTGATGATGTGTACATGTATATGTGAAGATTTTAACAAAGTCAAATATTACCACCTAGCCTCAAATTCGAATTTCATCTTCAAGCTTTGAAGATTTGAAGAATATTTGGGACAATCATTCAAGCATATTCAAAGGAGAAGATCATGGAAGATTTGAATGGCATGTCTTATCTAAGATATGTGAGAGATGTGTGGAGGATTTGAAGGGATCATATATTCTAATAATAGGAAAGTAGTTGAGAATGGTTGAGAGAATAGTGGATCTGTAATTATGACACTCTTCAAGACTCTCATGTATATAAGAGAGTGTTCTCTCTTCATGGGGGGGATCATCTTATTCATGGGAGATTAACTTGGAGAGTTAGAGATAATGTAATTCATAATTTGGTCTTGTAATTAGGAGAAGGGGATTCTTAGCTTTGCTATTCTTTCATGCTTTGTCATTTGACTCTTGTAATATAATTTGAGATTGATATATTGTGTGAGCTCACATATGTCTTTTATCATTCAACTCTTCACATGTTGTATTGCTTTCCTAGATTAGTTTCATGCTTTCCTAGTTAGTCTTTTAATGCTTTCCTAGATTAATTTCATTTCAACAATTTAGATTAGATTACTTCTACTTCAGTCCTACATATATAGTGTGTGTGCTTCGTAAGCCTACGAACCTCGGATTGACAAATTAAATTGTTGGTCAAGTACTACAATGGAATTAAACGACAATATTTCCACCTAACATTTTGGCGTCGTTGTCGGGGAAGCACGATGGATTGAAGTTTAGTTTGATTTTCTTGCAAGCGTAACTAGAGTATGAATTTCAATTTCAACAAGTGTGCTTGATTTTTGCAAGTTTGAAGAGGTTTTCATGTGTTTCAACAAGTATGATTTTCAGTTTTTTTATTTTGATTTAGGTGCTGTAAGAACCCCTTTTGCAATATGATTTAACCATGAGTGTCATCTTGGAACAAATCGCTAAGATCCTAGCGAAAACTAGGATTTCTTATTCTCAGGAAGAGGATATCTTGATAGTAGCCTAGAGCTTAAATACTCCTCCAAAAACAAACGAGAAATCAACATCCGAGGAACTTGGGGAGGACAATGAGGAGTTGCAGCAAGATCTGAGCGAGGAAAAACGCACCTATGAAAGCATTATCGAGCAATGGTTCCAGGTAAGTACTCGATTAGCTCCATTTTATTTATTTATTTAGAAAGTTTGCAGTCAGAGCAACTAGATTCATTCATTCTCGTAAAATCCTATTTTTCATTTGAAAAATTGCCATTGAACATATTGATGTTATTGTTACGTGAATGGCTCCACAGGAAATTTTCCTACACGTAACTAATTTTTAATTCCATTTAGCATAGAGTAGGTAGGTTTTAATTTTCAGTTTTTCTTTTACCTAGAATAAGTATGCTCTCCTCCGCACTTCGTGCGATCGCGAGGATCAGAAAATATGAATGATTTTGATTTCAGGAATGAATGTCTTTGCGTCCATCCTTTGACCTACAAATAAACATAGTAAAAAAAGAAAGAAAAAAATAAATAAATTTGTAGACGAATAAAACACAGCAAAAATTTTCACTGTTACAACGTGTTGATACATAATTTGTTTTTTACATACTGTTACAACATGTTGATACAACAAAAATTGTACATGTTGTTTCAACATGCTAGTACAACAACATTTTACATGTTGTTATAGCAAAATTTTACTGTAACAGTGATTGAATAATAAAAATAGTAGTGGTGTTAGGATAAAATAAAACAAAACAAAAAAATAATAATAAAAATTGTGTTCATCCTGGACCTGGAAGTATAAAAACACAAATGAATAAAACAAAACCAAATTTTACATATTGTTACAGCATGCTGAAACAGTAAAATTTTTATATGCTGAAACAATGAAATTTTTACATGCTGAGACAGTCAGTGTTACAGCGAAATTTTACATGCTGTTACAACAAGTTGTTACAGTGAAAATTTTTCATGTTGTTACAGCGAAATTTTTCATGCTAATACAGTGAATTTTGTATGCTGAAATAGTGAAGTTTTTGTTGTAACAATGATTGAATAAATTTGCATATCTTGGTTTGAGTTGCCGCAACACCCCTTGAATTATAACCTGCAAAACAAACAAATGAATTAATCCTGTCATTAGTCTTCTCCCGCATCCACGTTTGCAAGAAAATGAATTCAATGGTTTACAACTCCACCTTCTCATCTCCAATGAATCAACATTCGGGCTTGAATTATGTTTGTATCTTTTCAATAATAGGAAAGCTCAAAATTTCTCTCCATAATGTCAACATTTGATTTGGGCTTCATATCTATAATTGGACTATGTTGTTAATGGAGAAATATGGGCCAAAATCTTAACGACATCATTATTTCAACTGCCTATATATTCGTAATTTAGTTGTCGATAGTCCACAAATTCTTTCAAATCGAATCAAAACCAATTTCTTAAAAAAAGGATGATTAGTTGGGTTGCCTATTATTGGCAACTCTGTTTTATTCATTTGATCCAACACATCATCCTGTATTAATAAACAACCAATACGTGTCCCTCCAATCACGCTTCAAGATTATCATATCTACTTTCAAAGTTGAAATTAAACGTTTGTTTGTTGTTTTACATGATGTGGCATCCGGGAGAGATGGGAAGAAAATCATTATGTTATGTTATTAATCCATACAACCTGGATAAAAATATCAATGTTTCCATCTCTGGATTTAAAGGAGTCAGCACGCTTGGCTTTACATATGGACGCATAGCTCACACATGCAATGAGCATCTGAAATTTTTCATCAATTAACGTCATTTTGCAGACAGTCATCTTCGGCTACAATTTGTAAGCAAACCCTGATGAATTTCAAAAATCTAGGGCACAGGTTTTGTGCAGAAGGGTCTCATTTCGCTGACTCACGAGTAGTTTTTGCAAATTCTGCTTGGTTTGAGAGCAGTTCTGATTTTTCAAACTGTGAAGAAGGCAAATTTTGGGATGGTCGGTTTTCCACTGTGGCAGATTCACAGTCAAACTCTTGCTCAGGTCCAGGTAACTATATTTTTCATGCTCTCTTTGGGCCAGTTCTATTTCTATTAAATTTTAATTCTCTTTCGATTGCATGCTCTTACTTCATGATGTTTGATGGACATGGAGAATTTGGAATGCAGTGCTTGCAGTTTATAAAGAATCATTGATATAGTTGCTAAATCCATAGATCCTTGTGATGATTGTGCTAAATTTGTTGTTGAATCATACCAGTTTTGATTGGAGTGTGAGATTCACACTAATAACATTACAGTTACTGTTGTATAAAGTAATGGTTTGCAAAACTCTGGTATATTTTTCCGATATGCAAAGGAGAAAATGGTTATACAAGCATAATCATAGTATTCATTTGGATTCTTTGTTTTATTTTTATTTTTGAGAATAATACAAAACTTGGTTTCAATTAAACAATAAAAATTATTAAAACATGGAAACACACAAAAAAATTATAAAAATCAAAATTTGCAAATGGACATTCTAAAAATTCCTGAGTTGTTTTCATGATTTATGTTTTTCTTTGAGTCACTGTTATAACAATCAAATAAAAACACAGTTTATTTCTTTGAGTTGCTCGTATTCGTACTTATTCCTATCTTACGATTCTTCATGCAACAATCAATGATGAACTACGAGCACAACAACAAACGATATAAATGTGTATTGTTCTTTAATTTGTTTCATTTACACTTATTTTTGCATGATATGTTTTTCAAAATTCTTACAATTTTTATGCAGGATTTTGTACTAAGCTTTTCAGGTTCATAGCCGAGTGCATCCCATGCTGTAGTGATTTTCCCGAATCACAATAGTCTTCAAAGAATACATGCTTTGCAAGAGTTGTTACTCATCAATAACATCATGAGATTTGTTGATGCACAACAACATTTTGTTGTTTTACACAGAAATATTTTGTTGATACACAACAACATTTTGCTGCTACACAGAAACTTTTTGCGCATATTGATGTTTGTTGTTACACAGTGACCATGATGATACACTATTACTTCCACATTTTTCCAAATTTCATACTGTGACACTATCCCATTTCTCCTTCAAAGCTGATTAATCATCCTGGTGTTGAATCCATCTTCCATTGCCTAAACTTTCATGACTTCACACATGCCTATTTTTCTGAGTTGCATACATTCCTTTATCTTTTTGCCTTTTTTTTCCTTTCCAGTTTTCCTTCTGAATAAAACAAACCCCTTTCCATGATTACATTTCCTTGCCATAAACCCTATTGCTACTGAGATCTTTACATCTATAGTCCTACCAATATTTTTATAAACTCGCGTTGACTGATGTGGGATTCCTTAAGGCCAACCTTTCAACAGTTTTGCCCCATCAACCTCGACACATTATCTGGGATATAGACTAGAGTTCATTTTGAGTACCTAGAGGCTTGCATGTCTTAATGGAAAGTTATCTCGCCAGCAATCATGGGAATACATCAATGTCCCTTGATCGTTAGATCTTGTAAGTGGCTCGACATCAGCCCATCTATTCGCACTTTGCAAGATGTACTCGGGTACCTTGACACTCATTTAAATCACTGGTGAGTTTGTCTCGCATTGGTTAACGGTATTCATCAATGGCCGGTAATCCAATGATTTCTCTTCATACTCGACATCGACACATTCATTCGCATGATGAGAAATGTACCATCAATTTTGTAGCGGGTGAAGACTATACACTTTTTCATGATCCCCTCAGCAGTTGCAACAGTTTGATTTCATGTCTATGAGAGTTCCATATATTCGGCCTTCCACATTTCTCGTGATTCAACAATAACAGTTCAGATTCCTTCATTTCCCATGATTTAGTTATAGCAACAACAACATTAGTAGTTCCCTTTTCCTGATCTTGCAGCAGTGACACCTTCCTGATATTCTTTGCTCCAACATTTACAGCTGTTGCAACTATAGTGCAAGTCACGTTTTCCTGATCCAGCAGCCGCAACAGCTACATCTACTTTTTGGGTAAATGGAGGTATGTTCTTTTCCAAGCTTTAATCACACAATTTCTTATATGCCAACTTGAATATTTTGGAAAATTTCCTCGCCATGCTCTCTTTCCTTCCATGACCTACACTAAGTTGCATGAGGGCATGCAACCGATTCAGC
>SNQJ01S0033816.1:101613-117341 GCA_010110895.2 Picea sitchensis
GGGAATATGCACAATAGGGATCACGGAAGAGAATTGGGGAGGAAATTTGGAAATACAGGGAATTCTGAACAGAGGAGAAGGAGAGTAACCTTTGTCCTTTACTTTCGTTTAGCGAGACTAAATCTCAAGCATCATAGTCTAGCTCGGGGGTGGCTAGTGGTAAATCCATTTGGAGTCATTGAGCCTACGGTTGGGTGGAAACAAGCACCCCTCTCAGCAGTTGCATCACGCCTGGTAGATTTGATAAGTGTTTTATACCTTGTATTTCGAACTAAATATCATGAATGCATGCTTGTATTTATATGCCCATAATAATTCCTGTGTAGAATGATTGCCTAGTGTTTTTAAACTGGAAATAATGGATGCATGTGTATGTTTATATGTCACCATTGGTTTCTGTATAAATGGTTAAGTTTGGAAACTTTACGCAAGGAAGGATAGCTCTCTAAGGTCTCAGAGTCATGGGAGTTTGAGGCCCCGAGAAAGAGAGAATACACTATCATTTGGTTGACGAATGGTTGGAATCCTTTCGGGACTACCCCAGATCTGTCAAGACCAATGGATCTAGAGAAGGAGCGCAGGCATTAACACCTCACCCCTTTCAACCTTTGTAAGTAGCAATGGGACCCAGGATCGTAGATATAAGGATCTGACGGAGCCATGATGACTGTCGATCTTAGCCTTTGTATAGGCAAGAGAGTAGAATTTCGTTGACTTGTGACTTAGAGTGGTCAAGGGTAGGGCTGCATGAACTCATGATTCACGAGATCGCAACATGATCGTGACCGTTGGATCCAAGGCACGGGAGAACCGTTGGATCAGAACTCTCACGGTTATCGCATATCAGAGGTTCGAAACTTGAGAGAGTTTCCTTTCTATTGTGGAAGTCGTGAAGATCCGAACGTCGAGGGCTCATGCAAGCACGTGACCCATCCTTAACTGGGGACCGCATGGTTGACAAGTGGCGTAACAACAAGTGCAAAGAGGAAGGTGGGAATGGGTGACAGATGATGGACACATGCCGCCTGGGAAGGAGTCAACCCATTGTTGACTTATCGTGACTCGGGGTTTCACAGGGTGAAGAAGCTGCACCTTGATCGCTAAGGCCACGAAACGTTGAGAACCGAGATCTCATGCGACGGGCAGCGGTGACACAGCTCATGAGAATATTTATAGCATGGTTGACAAGTGGCATGTGCACGTCGCCTTGGTAGATTCCACGCAGCATTTACCTCTCGCGTCTCGGGGATTCGCGAAGGAGGAGCACGAGAGCTCAACACCTCAACTGGCGAGGTTGTGAGTGGTGCTAGTGTTTGGCCTAGCTACAGTTACATGTAGCAGACACTAGTGAGGAGGAGCCATACCCGTATAGTATCTCGGGTATCAGTGTTTGGAGAAAAGGGAGTTGAGAGTCTTGATTCCTCACTCGCGAGTTGCGAAAGGCGCTTGCGTTAAGGCCATCTTATGATCGTTGGGAGGAAGATAAGGAAAGAGAGGGTCTGCGCTAGGCCCCATAAAAGTCTCGAGGATTCTGTTCCACGAAGGAAAAGACGAAAAATCTAAGTTGCGATAGTGGGTGTGTGACAAATTGGTATCAGAGCATGGTTAAAACACTTGGCCTGCTTGGGCTCATGAACGAGTTGAGCAGAAACTCCATTTGAAGTACTCTTAAACGGAGTAACCCTCTATCTTAACCCCTTTAGCAAAAGCCAAAGTTAAGAATGAAAATTCCTACTGTGTGTGCATTTGAAAAATATGAATTATGCACTGATTGTGAATGAATATAATGTTGACTAACAATAAGCGTTTTATTGCACAATAAGCGGACGATCAACCGCAGGAAACTGTAGACGCATCGAATGGTGATACACCAAGAAGTGGTGGATGTCTCCCATAACAGATATGAAGAGTCTGACGAAAGGAGAGCGGTAGAGACCCCTCCCGATCTAGCTGAGACTGTGAGAAGCCTCATGGTTGAACTACAAAGCTACAAGGCTAACAACGAGAGGTTGATAAAAGAGCAAGAGAAGTAGATAGAAATTAATGCAGTCTTGTTGCATAGCTTATCCGACATACAAAGACAATTGCAGCATGAACCTGACACCAATCACGTGGACCAACGACAGACAAAGAAAAGTCAAAGTCCACCTGGGATATGGAAACATGGTCTTTCAAGTGGCCACACTGGGAAGAGCACCTCGAGAAAGGTCCACCCCAAAGATAAGAGACAAGCATCGGACGATTCCTCTGGAAAGGAAACCGACGACTCAGAGGGATATTCTAGTAGCAAAACTAGTTCTTATTCCTGAAGAAAATGAAAGAAGCGAAAGAATTCCAAAAGTCACAATCTCGAAGAATTCAAGAAAGCTAAACCACCCTCTTTCAACGATGAAATAAAGAAAGGGGAGTAAGTGGAGGCCTAGTTGCTTGGACTAAAGAAGTATTTTAGAGTCCATCACTTCACAAAAAACTTGAAGTCATGAATAACCACTTTCAACTTGAATGGAAAGGCTTCCATTTGGTGGGAAGACCTTAAGAATGTAAAATGGATTCATGAAGAGGACCTATCTTGGGAACGGTTTGAGAAATACTTCAGAAAGAAGTATCTGTCGGAAAAGTATTTCAACGAAAAGACTAAAGAATTCTATGAACTCAAACTGGGGCAACGCACCATAGAGGAATATGTCAGCAGATTCCTCGAATTGATGAGGTACGCACCCTATATAAAAGCAGAGAAGGCAAAGGTGCAACGATTCATCAGTGGACTACCTAAGGACTATCATAATAGGATTGAGTTTGACAAGCCAAAGACCCTAGAAGACACTATCCGAAAGGCAATATATTGTTACGAACAGCTGGGGGCATCAGACAGAACCTTGTGAAAACTGGAAGCAGAAGAATAGTTCGGGATTCTAGAAAAAGGGGTTTAAATCCCCAAGATTTAAAAACTATAAGAAGGACTCAAGGATGAGCTTCCCAACCCGAAGTGTACGCCAACAAAATTTCCCCTCCTAGAGTGGAAATAAACCTTCTGGATCTACCTCGGGAAAGATTGATAACCCAAAGAGAGAACCCTTGAAATGTTGGGGTTGTGGAGAAGAACATCTACTGAGGGACTACCCACACCGACAACAGGACAGTCGAAGAATTTGCAACGTTCAAGAAGCTACCACTGTCAATGATGTGGCTAGGAGTGTGCCACAAATTTATGAAGCCTTGGATAATAAACAAGTTGACCACCAAGCTTCAATGGTTGAGATGGAAGGTACGATCACCAACCATCTAGTGTCTATTCTAATTGACCCTAGTTCAAATTTGAGTTATATAGCTCCTAAGGCTGTTGATAAGTGTAAATTACAGCCACATAAACACACCAAGCCATGGATGGTACAGTTAGCCACTGGCACCAAAAGAGAGGTAGCGGAGGTCATACCAGCTTTCCAATTCACTATGGGTGAATTCCCCACCCAAGCAACCCTTAACATACTACCCCTAGGATCATATGACATGTTGATTGGAATGGACTGGCTAGCCACATATAAAACCATATTGGATTGTTACCATAAAACTTTAGAATGTGTAGGTGAAGAAGGAAGAAGGATAACCCTTCGAGGGATCCAAAAACCTGTCTCGGTGAGACAAATATCAACCCTTCAAATGAAAAAGTATTGCAGAAAGGGATGTCTACTTTATGTGATACAAGTGTTGGAATCAACTGAAGATGTCAAACCAAGCCTCGAAGACTACCCCACACTAAGTGAATATGGATATGTATTTTCGGAAGAGGTACCAGGTCTACCTCCGAGAAGGGACATTGACTTCTCGATAGAACTTGCACCGGGAGTGGTGCTAGTGTCTAGGACACCCTACAGGATGAGCACACCCGGTCTAGTTGAGCTTAAATTACAACTAAAAGAAATGATGGACAAAGGTTATATCCAGCCCAACGTGTCTCCATGGGGAGCACCAGTTTTGTTTGTAAAGAAGAAAGATGCTACCCTCCGACTATGTATAGATTATAGACAACTAAACAAGATAACCATAAAGAACAAGTACCCCTTACCCAGGATCGATGACCTATTCGATCGGTTGAGAGGTGCTTCCATCTTCTCAAAGATTGACTTGAGATTTGGATACCATCAATTCCACATCAAGGGTGAAGACATCCACAAAACTGCCTTCAGGACGAGATATGGTCACTATGAGTTTGTGGTAGTATCATTCGGATTAACCAATGCCCCTGCCACTTTTATGTGCTTGATTAACAATGTGCTCAGCAAGTTCCTAGACAAATTTGTACTGGTTTTTATTGACGATATAGTAATTTACTCCAAGAATAGAGAGGAACATGAGGAACATCTTAGACTCGTGCTTCAAGTGTTAAGAGAACATCAACTCTATGCCAAATTTAGCAAGTGTGACTTTTTCCAGAAGCAAATACATTACCTGGGTCATGTCATATCTGAAGAAGGAGTAGCAGTAGACCCTGACAAGACCAGGTCTATCATGGAATTGCCTACTCCAAAGGATGTTTCAGATATCAGATCCTTTATGGGCTTAGCAGGATACTATAGGAGATTTATAAAAGGATTCTCCAAGATTGTTTGCCCAATCACTGCCCTCCAGAAGAAGGGAGCTAAATTCACGTGGGCATAAGAATGTGAAGAAATATTTCAATCCCTAAAACATATACTGACCCATGCACCCATGTTAAAGATCATCGATCCCGAAGCTGACTTCCTTGTGTGCACAGATGCCTGCAAGGAAGGGCTCGGAGGAGTCCTTATGCAAGGAGGAAGTGTAGTCTGCTATGAATCCCAAAAATTGAATGAGCATGAAGTCAACTATGTGACCCATGATCTAGAACTGGTTGCCATAGTGTACGCCTTGAAAATGTGGAGGCATTATCTCTTGGGAAGAAAAATTGTACTTATGACAGACCATTGTGGATTGCGATATCTATTTGACCAACCAAAATTCAATGCTAGACAAGCTAGGTGGATGGCCCTTCTTAGTGAGTTTGATTTTGAAATCAAGCATATCAAGGGAAAGGAAAATAAGGTGGTCGATGACCTTAGCAGAAGTATGAAAACAATTCATCTGGCAACAGTGAGCACCTGCGAGACGAATGTCAAGGAAAGAGTTAGGAATGCACAGGAAACAGACACATTCTTCCATACCATGACCTTGTACCTAGATCAAGAACCCACAAGAATAAAGTATGAAGGCTACCAGATGATAGATGGAGGTCTGCTAACTTACAAAAACAAGTTGTATATTCCAGAATGTGATGGCTTGAAGAGGTTCATAATGGATGAACTACATAAAAGACCATATACTGGTCATCCAGGATACCAAAAGATGATCATAGCCACCAGGAAACAATTGTATTGGCCTGGATTGAAGAAAGACATAGCTGAGTACTTAGCCAAATGCATAGAATTCCAACAAGTTAAAGAAAAACACCAACACTCAACAAGATTATTACAACCTCTACCAATCTCGGAATGGAAGTGGGACACCATTTCCATGGACTTCATCACCGGATTACCAACATCGACCAAACAGAATGACTCCATCATGGTAGTGGTGGATAAATTGAGCAAGTCTGCCCATTTTATCCCCGTCAAATTGACTTGCAAGACAATCGATATCACCAGCATATTCATGAAGGAAATATTCACACTACATGGTATGCCTAAGGAGATCGTGTCTGACAGAGACATGAAATTTACTTCCAACTTTTGGAAATCCTTGATGGTTGGTCTAGAGACCAAATTACTGTTTAGCACCACCTATAATCCTCAAACCAATGGACAAATGGAAAGAGTGAACCAAATATTAGAAGACATGCTAAGGATGCATGTAATGCATCAACCCAAAAAATGGGAAGATTACCTGCCGTTGGTGGAATTCACCTACAACAATGGCTACCAACAATCCCTGAAGATGAGCCCTTTCGAAGTCCTCTATAGTAGACCATGCAATACTCTAGTCAGTTGGAGTAATCCCATGAACAAAGTTACTATTGGACCCTACATGTTGAAATAAATGGAACAACAAGTGACTCAGATAAAACAAAATCTAAAGGTCGCTCAAAACAGACAGAAAAGTTACGCCGACCGAAAGAGAACTCTGAGAGAATTCAAGACGAGAGACCATGTATATCTCAGAGTTAGGCCTAGGAAGAGTTTCATGAGGATGGGAGCTTGTGCCAAGTTGGCACCTTGGTATTGTGGACCCTTTGAAGTTCTAGATAGAGTGGGACCTGTATCCTATAGGCTAGCACTTCCTCCCACAGTAAAATAACATAATGTTTTCCATGTTTCATTATTGAAGAGATATGTACATGATTCTAATCATATAATTGGTTGGTCTGTGATCCAGGTGGAACCAGAGGGAGAATTTCTACCAGAACCTCAATGCATATTGGATAGAAAGGAAACCCCACTCAGGAACCGAACCATTGCATAGGTCAAGGCGCAGTGGAAACATTTTGGCCGAGATGAGGCTACGTGGGAAATGGAGGATGCCATGAAACGGGCATATTAGATTTTGTTTACTTTTGTACATACACATCATATTGACAAAAAGAACATCGAGGACGATGCTCCTTTAAGGGGGAGGGAATTTTAACACCTTGTTTCCCCAAGTCTGTAAAAATAACTATGTTGGCCAAGAACTATGGAAAACTCAAAGATGTGAATGTTTGATTTGACGGACCTTTGCATAAAAGGTCGATGAATGTAAATTATATAATGAATATGTGTTGCATGACTGATGAGAGAGGGGATGTGATAAAAGAGACCATGATGGCTAATGAGAGGTGGTGGAAGGGACCTGGAATGGTTGCGTTAACTTCCACAAAACCAGTACTGTATTGGTTTATACTTGCTCACAAACCAAAGCAGCTCTCTAATCCTGGAATGGATTTCCTGTCATATTGGTAGGTGAGGAGGCTCCTCAAGAGTTAATGAGGGGATGGGGGATGAACCTCCCATCCGTAACAACCCTCAGACCTGACCATGGACGATGGAATTTTCACCACATGAAACCTTGCAAACAGAAATTGGCAAGGGAGGAAATGTGGTAAACGAGAGAGCATTGCGCGATGGAAATCGTGAAAGAGAACTAGAGAAACCCTGGAAACGCAAGGAGTTCTGAATACCAGGAGAAGGAGAGAAACCTTCATCCTGGATTGTTTTCTAGTATCAGGAGAAGGAGAGTAACCTTCATCCTTGATTTCTATTGAGCTAGAAGTAGGAGACTGAACCTCAAAGCATCGTGGTCTAGCTCGGGGGTGGCTAGTGGTAAATCCGTTTGGAGTCACTGAGCCTACGGTTGGGTGGAAATGAGCTGCCCTCTCAGAAGTTGCATCACGCCTGGTAGATTTGATAAGTGTTTTATACCTTGTATTTCAAACTAAATATCATGAATGCATGCTTGTATTTATATGACCATAATAATTCTTGTGTAGAATGATTGCCTGGTGTTTTTTAACTTGAAATAATGGATGCATATGTATGTTTATATGTCACCATTGGTTTCTGTATAAATGGTTAAGTTTGGAAACCTTACACAAGGAAGGATAGATCTCTAAGGTCTCAGAGTCGTGGGAGTTTGAGGCCCCAAGAAGTTGAACTTCGTGATTCAAGTTCATAAGGGATAGCGAGCCCAATTATAACAAAGAGAGAATACCCTATCATTTGGTTGACGAACAGTCGGAATCCTTTTGGGACTACCCCAGAATTGTCAAGACCGATGGATCTAGAGAAGGAGTGTAGGCGTTAACACCTCGCTCCTTTCAACCTTCGCAAGTAGCAATGGGACCCAGGACCGTAGATATAAGGATCTGACGGAGCCATGATGACCGTCGATCTTAGCCTTTGTATAGGCAGGATAGTAGCATTTCGCTAAATCGCGACTTGGAGTGGTCAAGGGTATGGCTCCATGAATGCACGATTCGCAAGATCACGACGTGATCATGACCATTGGATCCAAGGCATGGGAGAACCGTTGGATCAGAACTCTTGCGGTTATCGCCTATCGAAGGTTCGGAACTTGAGAGAGTTTCCTTTCGATTGTGGAAGTTGCGAAGAGCCGAACGCCGAGGGCCGGTGCAAGCACATGACCCATCCTTAAGTGGGGACCACATGGTTGATAGGTGGCGTAACAACAAGCACCCAGAGGAAGGTGGGAATGGGTGATATATGATGGACACATGTCACCTGGGAAGGAGTCAACCCATTGTTGACTTATCGTGACTCGGGGTTTCGCAGGGTGAAGAAGCTGCACCTTGATCGCTAAGGCCACGAAACGCCGAGAGCCGAGATCTCGTGCGATAGGTAGTGGCGACACAACTCATGATCAGGTCTATAGCATGGTTGACAAGTGGCATGTGCGCATTTCCTTGGCAGATTCCATGCAACATTTACCTCTCACGTCTCAGGGATTCGTGAAGGATGAGCACGAGAGCTCAACACCTCAACTAGCGAGGTTGCGAGTGGTGCTAGTGTTTGGCCTAGCCTATGGTTACATGTAGCAGGTGCTAGTGAGGAGGAGCCATACCGGTATAGTATCTCAGGTATTGGTGTTTGGAGAAAAGGGAGTCAAGAGTCTTGATTCCTGACTCGCGAGTTGTAAAAGGCGCTTGCGTTAAGGCCAACTTGTGGTCGTTGGGAGGAAGATAAGGAAGGAGAGGGTCTGCGCTAGGCCCCATAAAAGTCTTGAGGATTCTATTCCTCAAAGGAAAATATGAAAAATCCAAGTTGCGATAGTGGGTGTGTGACAACCTCCTACGCAGAAAATTTGTATTTATGACAGACCATGGTGGGCTGAGATATTTGTTTGACCATCCCAAACTCAATGCTAGACAAGCTAGGTGGAAAACTCTCCTTAGTGAATTTGATTTTGAAATCAAAAACATTAAGGGAAAATAAAATAGAGTGGTTGATGCCCTCAATAGAAGCATGAAAGTGATTCACTTGGAATCTATAAGAACATGTGAATCGGACATCAAAGAAAGGGTTAAAGGTGCACAAGAAATAGATGTTTTTTTCAAAATTGTAAAGGCACATCTAGAGAAAGAGCCTACAGGGCTGAAGTATGGGGGTTATCAACTATTGGATGATGGCCTATTAACCTATAAAGTTGGGTTGTATATCCCAAATTGTGATGACTTAAAGAGGTTCATCAAGGATGAACTACATAAAATACCATATAATGGCCATCCTGGTTACCAGAAAATTATCACAGCCACTAAGAAACTGTTTTATTGGCTAGAAATGAAAAAGGACATCGTTGATTACTTAGCTAAATGCTTAGAACGTAAACAAGTTAAAGTGGAGCACAAGAACCCAGCAGGGTTGTTGTAGACCCACTAATTCTAGAATGGAAATGGGAAACCATATCCATGGATTTTATCACTGGATTGCATAAATCAACCAAACAAAATGATGCCATTATGGTGGTTGTGGATAAACTAAGGAAGTGTGCTCACTTTATCCTTGTAAAATCAACCTGCAAGCCAATATATATTGTTATATTTTCATGAAAAAAATATTTAGTCTACTTGATATACCAAAGGAAATCATATCAGGCAGAGATACAAAATTTACTTCAAATTTTTGGAAGTCTTTGTTTACTGGTTTTGGGACTAAATTGTTATTTAATACGGCCTAGAATTTTTAAATTGATGGAAATATAGAGAGGGTAAACCAAGTACTAGATAACATGTTAAAGATGCATGTGATGCATCAACCCAAGAAATGGGAAGAACATGTACCACTGGTAGAATTTGCTTACAACAATGGCTATCGAAAGTCATTGAAGATGAGTCATTTTGAGGCTCTCTATGGTAGACAATGCAATATTCCAATCAAATGGAATAACCCAGTGGAAAAAATAACACTTGGACTAGATATGCTCAAGGATATGGAACAAAAAGTAATTCAGATAAAACAAAATCTGAAAATAGCTCAGGACAGACAGAAATAGGACTCCTAGAGAGTTCAAAGTAGGATATCATGCATATTTATGAATTAGACCTAGAAGAAGTTCCTTGAGGATGGGAACTTGTGCCAAGATGGAACCTCGGTTTTGTGGTCCCTTTGAGATTTTGGACATAGTGGGACCTATATCCTATAGACTAGCACTTTCTCCCACAGTGAAAACGCATAATTTTTTCCATGTTTTGTTAATGAAGAAATATGTACATGATTATAATCATATAATTGACTAGTCTATGATCCAAGTGGAACCAAAGGGAGAATTCTTGCCAGAGCCACAATGCATAATAGATATGAAATAAATATCACTTGGGAACATAGCCATTGCATAGGTCAATGTGAAGTGGAAACACTTTGGTGTAGATGAAGCTATATGGGAAATAGAGGATGCCATGAAATAGGCATACCCGTTTTTGTTCATTGTTGTAAATAAAGATCACAATGACAGGTAGAACATTGAGGATGGTTTTCCTTTAAGGGGGAGGGGATTGTAACACCCTTGTTTCCCCCATATTGTAAATATAATTATGATATTACTAAAATACTATGGACAACTCTGTTATGTGTGGATTTTGGAAAATGATGAACCTTTGTTAAGAAGGTAATGTAAATGTTTATGCTATTATTTAAAAATAGAAATTGTTGAACAACTGTTGAATGTGTTTCCAATGAAGATTATGATGCCTGATAGGGGATGGTGGAGGAACCAGTAATGGTTCACATGACCCTTGCCAAACCAGTACTCTACTGGATTTAACATGCCCAGACTCAGAATAGTCCCCTATACTAGATAATGTATTTACCAGTCAAGATGGTAGTTGGGAAGTCTTCCTCAAGAATCAATGAGGAGATGGGAAAATTACCCCATCCAAAAACTTCATAATATGACTCACAAATTGGGAAATGGACCCACAAAATCTTGATGTAGAAGGAAAAATAAAGAGAAAAATTGTGAGCAAAAGACAAAAGAGACACACAAATGGGTCTAGGGACCATTTATGAAGAAGAAGAGCGTGTGTTTCTCTCTGGTTCTTAGGATAATTGAGAAAAACAAAATGGGTACATGAACTATTGGGTAGTGTTTTATAATCAAGTTAATAAATGGGGTTGTAGAGAAATTGAGTGATTCAGTGAGAAATCATAGCATGCTCCCTTGCTTCGTGGATAGAAGCCTAGAATGTCAGGTTCCTGTGGGAGAAGGACAATAACCTTCATTCCTTACTGTTTGGTGAGCAAAAGGAGAAATCTCTCTTATGGCATCATACTCTAGCTAGGGGTGGCTAGTTGTGAAATGCACCAAGAATAGTTTTTCCTATGGTTAGGTGGAAAGTGGCAGGCCCTTCAACAATTGCCATCTATTTCTAAGTTTCAGATAAGTGTTTTATGTGTCTTGTATTGTCATGACAAGTTTTATTTCATACTATGGATTTCCTATGCTAGATAATTGTAGAACTTATCATCTTGTTTAAATGATGGAATTGTCACCCTAGCTAGGAAATCTGAAATAAAGTTTGGAAAACATATTTGGTTGTTGGTTTTATTCTTGTCTCTGTTTGAAAAGGGAAGACGTTGATCATGGGATATTACTCAAATTAGGAACAGAGTGTTGGTTGATCACATGTAGTAATCTATATGAACAAATTCCCAAGTATTAGCAAAGTCAAGCCACTAAAATCCTCATAGAGTAGTTTGGTAGATAGGAAAATGCAATCTCTGTTAGAAACTTGAAGGTTGGGAAGTTGCTTGGGCCTATCTATTGGTATGGAAAATATAATAGACTCAGAACTTGAAGGAAGTTTAGACCCCTGGTTGATATTAAGAAAATAATCTCAATTCTAAAGAGAGACAATGTATTTTTAAAATAAATAATAAGAAAAGAATGAGAAATGCAAATTTATCCTTTAAATTTGAAATAAATGAAATTTAGAATTTTATGTATTGTGATTAACTAATATTCATTAAAATTTGGTAAGAGAAGAAATTTTACCATGAGTTACATAATAAATTTGATGTCCAAAGGGGAAAGATTTGGAAATAGTAACTATTCCCTGAAAATAGAAAAGAGATGCATGTAAATAGGAGATTAATAAATTTTCGTAAAGGCATAGTTTTACCATGGAGAATTTGATTTCCAAGAAATGTAATGTTCTGGAAAATAATTTAAACAAATAATTTTAAATTTTTACTAAGTTTCCTAGATTTAAAAATAACGCCCTGCATGCACACTTGCAGTCCCTCCAGCACTCTGAGGATGAATTTGTTGGCTGTTCCTTTTATTTATCAAGAGGCCTATAGAAAAATACTTTACTTCTCTCTCCAACACACACATATATATATATATATATATATATATATATATATATATATATATATATATATATATATATATATCATGATGTGAACTTAGGAGAAGAGAAAATGTTTGGAGTTATTGATCAATGGTGTTTGGAGTGCAATGATCAATAGAGTTTTAAACATTACAATATTAAATATTAAAATATGCTCATTTGTGATTGGCCTTCGAAGTCTAGCCATCAGAGTAAATGGAAGGGAGCGTTTGAACGAAGTCCAAATCCATTAGAGCGATGGTAGGAGTGTTATAAGGTATATAAATACATTTTATAATACCAATCCTTGCTCTTTCATGATTGACCATCGGATTAATGAGCGAGGAGTGGATGTTCAGAGTACAATAGCCTGGGTAATATAAGGTCCCACATATATTTAATAATATTAAACTCTTCTCTTTCTTGATTGGCGGTCGGAGTAATGAGAGGAGCACATGCATTTCAAGTGCGAAGAACTCAGGGCGATGGCCTGAGTTGATATAATAATTTAACACAAATTTCAAAACCTTTTCGGAGTTGACCATCGGATAAATGAGGAGTACACATGATTAGACTCCGAAGAGTTCTGAGTATGATATCTTGAGTATTATAAGATTATAAAATATACAATGTTGCACATGAAGGAGGTTTGAATTACCTGAAATAATATGTAATATTACACACCTTTTATTTCCCTATACACACACACACACACACACACACATGAAGATTACGGTGAGAATCATTAGCTAGGGTGTGTGATTTATATACTAATACATGTTAATAAACCTAAGTGTATTATAGTCTAATTAATTATGTTATAATATAATATAGTTATATTATAGTATAATTATTTAAATTATAAGGTAATCATTATAAACGTAAATCCTCATTAATTATCAGGCCAATATTTTAGGCCAAGTAAAAATGTATTTACCGGGGGGGGGTAAATAATTAGTGGAGAATAATTATCCCTAATGAGGAGTAAATAAATGAATACCGAGGAGTGATATTTTAAGAAAATATTGAGTAAGTAACTTAATTAGTTTATAGAAAATGGAAAAATGTAAGTGTTTGGTCGAGTGAGTCTTTGAAACCTATGGTGACGTGGCACATCGTGATGGGTCCATATTTCAAGTGGATATTGAAACACATGTCATGTCAGGAGACAGGTACACAGTGGAAACAATAACCAAGGTGGAAAGCAAGATTCAATCTCATTCGTAGATCTTCGAAGGTCCCACATAAGCTAAGTGTAGTTGGAGCAGGAGAAGGGTCGTTAACTATCGTATGAGTTGGTGACTCTGAAGTAATCAAATTCATTGATGTTCCAACCCCGATGGTTGTTGGATCTACATGCTAGATTCGTCGGAGTATGTGTAGTCAGAGAGAGTCTATAGGAGTGGTTTAGGTGCAGTAAATCTACTAATTTTGATGGGAGGACTCCAATGAAGAGGAAAATATCTGAACCAGTGAATGGGGAAGTCGGATGGGTTAGGTGGAGAATGCCACATTAGTGCCATGTTGAATGGAACTGATGATGAGGAACCATGTGGTTTCTATGTGGCACTAAAGATGAACTCAATAAATAAAAGTTCAAAGACTTTAGGAGAATGTAAATTTGGATCCACAGCTTAGTTATGAGCATGGTTACGATCATTGGAAAGTTGTTGATGAGTAGAAGACACTAGTAGTTTATATAAGAGGCTTTAAGATGATTGAGAAAAAGTTGAAATTTAATACCATTTCCCTTAAAAAGGTACTTAGGGGGTTGGTTGTGTTACAAGTCGCCGGTCCATGTTGGGTTTTCAGATGGTGCAATCAATCACACTGGGAACTTCACCTCCGTCGTGTGGGTGATTTATTCTCCTTTGGACCAAGTGGTTGTATCTGGAGGCACGTGTTTAGGGACAATAACTAATACTTTCAATTTCTCAGCACCAATTTCTTACATTCATGCTACCTCAGTCGGCTATCAAAAGTTGAAGCCCTCAATTATCGTTACGCGAGTAGGTTTGTTTAGAACTACATATTTTGAAGATCCGTGGATGATACCCTCACCGTGAAAATTAGTTGAAGATCTTGTGCATGCCAGGATGGTCATGCCTCTATCTGCAGCAGAGATCTCTTATCAAGCAATCCAACAAGCTACCACAAACTCTGATCTGATTACTTCATGGATAGAAGAAGATGATCAATTTCCAGAGCCTATTTGGTCTAAGAATTCTTCGACTTCCCTCGACTTCCTTGACACTATCTTGTCTTCTAAGGAATCCATTATATAGGCTAGGTCGATTCGAAAGGGAATATTTTTTTATCAACTATGTGTGCAGGTGTCAATCAGTTTATGAACCCCTTGGAAAAGTACGGTGTTTATGGTAAAGGGAACATGGCTAATATATCAAAAACCATTATGATCAACATATCTAAACCCCATTGTGTTGTAGAAAATGTTTTTATCAGTGTAGACTATTCTCCTGAAGAGATACATACATATACCTCTTTATTTAAAGAGTTTCACGACATTTTTTCCTAGTCCTGTGAGGAATTTATAGGAATTGACCCCTGCATTGTTGAACATGATATTTGTACTTACAAAAACACTGATCCTATTCAGAACAAGTTATGACCAGTAAATCCCAGGAAGGAAGAAGCTATAAAGGAAGAACTAGAAAAGTTTCTTAAGGCAGGTTTTATTTACCTAGTTCCTCTAATTGAATGGGTGTCAAACCCTATTCTGGTAGATAAAAAGAAAGGAACCATATGTGTTTGTATGGATTTTCACAATCTGAACAAATCTTGTCTAAAGGACAACTTCCCCAGACCTTTCACTGACCATATCATCGATGAGTGTGCAAGGAGTGCAATATTTTACTTTATGGATGGATTTTCTAGGTACAATCAAATTTAGATCCAGCCCAAGGATCATCATAAGACAACGTTCATATGTCCTTGGGGGACTTTCACATACAAAAATATTCCTTTTGGCCTAAAAAATGATAGAGCTACGTTCCATCATGCCATGTCCTTTACTTTCCACAATTTGAAGCACATTGTCGAAGCTTGTATGGACGACCTCGTTTCTCACTCTCGCAAGAGGATAGATCATCTAGTGCATATAAGGCTTATCTTCGGAACATGTTGTTACTATTGTATTCAGTTAAATCTAAACAAATGCATCTTCTATGTCATTTTAGGACGTATGTTGGGTTTTATCGTATCGAACAAAGGCATCAGGGTTGATCCATTAAAGGTGGAGGAAATAGTTCAGTTGCCTCCCCCGTGCAATATTCATCAGTTACATAGCCTTCACGGAAAGGAAAATTTCGTTCGATGACTCATAGCAAACTATGTCAACATCATGAAGGGATTCATGTGCTTGTTGAAGAAACAG
>SNQJ01S0033816.1:117354-150299 GCA_010110895.2 Picea sitchensis
CAATGATCTTTCGATGTGCTTAAGAACGTGCTTATGTCTGCCCCTCTACTTAGTCCTTCGAACTATAGCAAGGATTTCACATTGTATATCATGGCAGTATAATCTACAGTTGGTATGGTATTGGTTTAGGAAGATAATAACATGCAATAGCATGTCATATATTTTCTTATTCATGGTCTGATTGGGCCTGAACTTAATTATTCACATGTCGAGAAGCTATCCTTGGAAGCTATTATGTTGTCCAGAGATTACAACATTAAATTCTACTTTGGAAAACAACATTAGTCGTAGATGTCAATCCATTTAAGTACATTCTAACACAACATATAATTGGGGGAATACATAATAAGTGGATTTTCATTCTATAAGAGTTCGACTTGGACTTCATCTCTGCTAATTCTAAGAAGTCTTCGGTTTTCGTCGAGTTGATGTTGGAATTTCCCCAAGAGGATGAGGAAACCATAATTACAAACTCATTTACAGAGGAGCATATTTTCCTTATCACTTCATGCGATCATTGGTATGGAGATATCCTTGTATATCTATAGAATATGAAGTTTTCTCTACATCATTCATGGGATGATCGATGTCAAATTCACCATCAGGCAAATAATTACCTCGTCATCGATGACACTTTGTATCATCGTGGGGTCAATTTGATTCTTCATCGTTTCTTGACCCATGAGGAAGTGGATTGTGTGCTTAATGATTGCCACTGTGGATCATGTGGTGGTCATGCATCTAGGTTGGCTACAACCCAAAAAATATTTCATGCTAGGTACTTTTGGCCGAAAATATTTGAAGATTGTGTTGAGGTGGTCAAAAGGTGTCATCCTTGCCAAAAAAAATTATCAAAAAATGTGTGCATATCATGCTTCGTTGTTTCCCATCATCATCGTTGGTCTGTTTACAAAATGAGGAATTGATTTCACCACATGCAGCTAGCCTTTGGCTAGAGGGCATCACTATATCATCATGGTCGTCAACTACTTTACAAAGTGTGAAGAGGCCATGCCTACTTTTGTGAATGATGGTGAGACAATAGTCTTGTTTCTATCCAATCATGTTATCACCAAGTTTGAAGTTTCGAGAGAGATTGTCACTGACCATGGCAGTCACTTTCAAAACCGAGTGATGTTGGAGTTGGTTTCTAAATTGGGATTCAAGCAGGAGCATTTGTCTCCTTATTATCTGCAAGTAGAGGTCATGAACAAGTCTCTCAAGACCATACTTCAACGTATTGTCAATAAGAGTAAATATAATTGGAATTTGATTATTTATCTGACATTATGGATGTACCGAACTATGATCAAGACTACCACAGATTTCTTTCCTTTCCAGCTTGTTTACGAGGTGGAAGTAGTCATGTTTATTAAATGTGAAATTCCTTCATTAAAAATCACAATCAAGCTTCTTCTTGACACAACAGATTTAGACGCGTGTCTCATTCATTTATAGTAGTTGGATGAGCAACATTGTGATGTTTCTATTGTTAATGAGACCCACAAGAAGAGTGTCAAATACCAATATGAAAATTTTGCATGCCCAAGGGTCTTTTCAAAGGGTGACCTTGTTCTAGTTTATGATTAGGAAAAGGATGTGTTGGGGGCAGGCAAGTTTAATATAATGTGGAACGGTCCTTACATAGTGAGGAATTCCCTTTGGAAGGGAGCTTATAAATTATCTGATTACTAAGTTAATGTCTTATCAAATCCCATAAATGGGCTCTACCTGAAGAGGTACTATGCTTGAGCATTATTGCTCAGGCATCTTCATTTTGTATTTTTGGTCATAGATAGTATATATATATACTTCATAAATAACAAGTATAAACACCAACACATTCACCATAACACGGAACACAAAAATTAGAGAAAACCCTTCAGGTAGGGTAACACCATATATTAATCCTTAAGGAAGGATAACACTCCTCAAACAATGCTTGATACATTCACAATATTCTTCACTATGCCAATTACATTGCTTACACTTCCTTATATATCATTCTCTATCTCCTAGGAACATTCTAGAGAAGGTATCTTCTAGAAAGCCCATTTATTATATCTAACTACCCATTTATTGTATCCAAATACCATAGTGGACCTTATTTAATACCATGGTGGACCTAGTTCACCTTACATTGAAAGGCCCCATTCCCATTGGGTGCCTCCCATATCACATCCCAAGGTATAATACATTCCACCCACCTTAAGCATGTTTTTTCCCCAAAACATGAGAATATACCATACGATATTACCAACTGAGAATTATGGCCAACTTGTACCAAGTACGCCCATCCATCCATCCTAATGAAAGATGAATAGGTTGTCCAACTGTTGTCTTTCCACCTTGAGCTTGCACCACATCATGTCGATGTTTCCATGGGATTGTTGCTTGAGCCTGATGTTTTCCTGTAGTGTTGGGAGTCCTCCATGTACCTCTTGATTGGTGTCCTTTCTGGTTCCCTTATGGTGCATAAGTGTGTTGATTCTCACTCCCTTGTTTTTTTTCGATATGATGTGGATGGTGATATACAACAACTGTAGGAAAGGGTTCCTTTTTAGTCATATCTACAATTAGTTGTGCCTTTGATTCAATTATCTCCTTAGCTTCTTTAGTGTTTTCTTCTTATGGATTTTCTTCATCAGATTCTATAGAATCGGCCTCTGACTCTACTTTGGATTCTACAATAATTGTTGTGCTATTCATCGTGGGTCCTTCTGACTTACTAAGAGACACATCCTACGATGTGATTTTCTTTTTCTTATACCACAACTTCAAAAACTTCTTTTGCACATTAATATTAACTGCCCCAACTGACTCCATCCATGGATATCCCAAAACAATATCTACTTCATCCATATTCATAGCATAAAAATATGAATGCAACACATATTTATCCATTGTAATCTTAAAAAATTTAAAGATTTAAATATTGTCACCTTCAACCTGTGTGTTTTGAATATTCTTTGCAGGAACTTGCAATCTATTAACAAACTAAATATTGATAAAATTTTGTTGGCAACTAGGGTTAATAGAAATAATGAAATTTTCTTTATGAATACAACCATGAACCTGTAATATAGATTTTCCACTTGAAAATAAACCCTTGTTGAATTATTTATTCTGACTATTGGCACAAGACCACTTGTCTAAAAAGAAATTTTCATATTCTTTATTTGCAAGTGCATAAATCTCTTCAGAGTTAAGTCCATTCCACCATGCCCTAGCGTCATCCCTTAAATTTACCCATAACCCAACTCACATAGGTAACATGATGAATTTATATGTTTGATATATTCTTCAATACTAGGACCATCATATTTTCCAGCAAAATACATCTCGCTTAGAAGAAATCACAGATTTTTCCGGAAAAAACCCTCAAAAATTGCCAAATTTAAAATGCGCATAACTTTACTTCCCGAACCACGTTTTGGATGATTTTTTTTTTTTGAAATTGGGTATTTTTCGAGAGGAATCCAAATATCCAATTAATTTCTGAAAATTCTAAGCAAAAAGTCTCAGATCTGAGCCTGAAGTGCATCGCCCCCTTTTTTCTTAAAAAAAAATTATGCAAAAAGATCCCAAAAATTCTTCTCTTCTTGCCCAAGGAAAGAGATATGGTACCAAATTTTATATATCTATACTAGATATACAAATATACTTTAGAAATAACAAGTATAAACACTAAAACATTCACTATAACACTGAACACAAAAATTAGAGAAAACCCTTCAGGTAGGGTAACACCATATATTAATCCTTAACACTCCTCAAGCAATGTTTGATACATTCACAATATTCTTCACTATGTCAATTACATTTCTTACACTTCCTTATATAACATTCTCTATCTCCTAGGAACATTATAGAGAAGATATCTTCTAGAAAACCCATTTATTATATCTAACTACCCATTTATTATATCCAACTACCATAGTGGGCCTTATTTAATACCATGGCAGACCTAGTCCACCTTACATTGAATGGCCCCATTCCCATTGGGTACCTCCCATATTACCTCCCTAGGTATAGTACACTATTATAATGTTTTTTCTTGATTGGAAAATGTCTCTGGAGTCATCAATCCATGTCAAGTTCGCAGATGGTGCAAGTCGTCACACTCAGATCCTCGCCTATGTCGCATGGGTGATTTATTCTCATTTGGTCCAAGTGGTTGTATCTAGAGGTGTTTGTCTGGGGCTAGCAATGAATAATGTGGTTGAGTATAGAATCATGATCAAACTCCTAAGATATTCTATTGCGCATAGTAGCTGATTTTCAGAGGTTCGCCTAAATTCCCAATTGGTGGTGTTGTAGCTAAATAGTCACTAATGTGTGCATGATCCTATGTTTCTCTAACGATTCTTGTGGGTAGCCTTATGGAATGACATTTTAATTATATTACTTATAATCACGTTTCTAGAAACAAAAATTTTGTGTCTAAAGCATATGCTAACTATGTATTATATTGGCATTTATCACACATTTGAAGCAAGATCCACATACATGTAATTGTACATAAACACATTTTATGAATAAGTAACAAGGAAAAAATAGATGTATATATTATTTTTGTGTTTATAAATACAAAAATATCGATTTTAAGTTACAAAATTCATGCCTCTAGCCCTTAATGTTTATCTATAGGCTGGTAAGAAAAAGTCATATACTATCTATGTTGAGGGCCCCGCCCCCACATGTGTGTCTTTGTAGCATACAAAAACATTATCCAGGGGTTGAAATAACCATACCTAGGCATGTGGTACACTGACTACATGTACTTTCAACTGCTCCAGCAAGTCCGTGATCTGAACCATGGGAATTTGATGTGTGAGGTGGTCCATATTTCTTTGGACACTCTGTAAAGTGCGCTCCATCTTAGTAGCATCTATGTCTGGTTGGGCCTCACTTCCACCCCTGCGTCGGTAACGTGGGTACCCCTCTGGCCATATCAATCCGATATATGCACATACATAAATATTTGTTAGCTATAATCCATCCAAAAAAAAAAAATTACTTCTTGGAATAATTAAAATAAATAAAAATCAAATAATTTTAAAATTTTAAAATTTTCTTACCAATCTCACACATCGCACCACCAGGAGGCATGTACATGTATGGATCATGGTTGAAATTTATCACTTCATAGGGATAGTCATCTATAGCAATGATCTCATTCTCCCACCAATGGAAAAATGAATCATCATATGCATATAGTAGTCACCCACATCCCAAGTGGTGTATCGTCGTGGACCATCATAGTAAACATGGTTCCTTGAGTCAATGTGGTGGCATAAAAACTTGTGGACTAATGGTAGAAACTCTCTTGAAGAAGAAAGAGCATAGGATGCTTCCATATCTGAAGTTTTCCATCTTCCCATTTTTGAATTCAGTAAGTTAGGTCTTCACGCTTTGTAGCAAAGACATGCTCCATTCATATATCATTGGGCACAATCATTCTACCACATAAAACATATGCAGCCTTGATTCCTAGTGTAGTGAAGTGGATCATGTGATCCTGGTAATGGTCTGAAGAATTACCTTTAGAGTAAGGTCCTCTATTCTACGAATCAGGACTCGACTCCTGACTCATTGGGTCCTAGGGGTGCAATAAGAGGTTATTTAGTTTTCTATGTTCATCCCAATTCCCCCTCGAGGCCTGCAGTTGACCACATTACCTCACCTATAAATACTTGTGATGAAATAGATGTCATCCACCTCTATGGTCATTGATTGACCATTCAGCCTAAATGCATCTGCCTCCAGGTTCCCATAACCAATTAAGAGCTATAACAATATTTTCTATGCCTGCATGTTTGGGAACTCATAAAAATTTCTCAACCCACATACCCAGAGAGCCTCCAATACCTCTAGATCGTCCAATATCTCGTGTTCAACATCTTCATGTTCTTTCTCTCACCATTCAATAACCATTTTTGAGTTTTGCAAGGCATCAAGATTTTTTTTTATTAATTTTTCGACCTTTGCGGACATGTATGTACCTGCCTTTGGCGACAGGCATGTACATATGTGTCCATCGTTAAGAGTTGGTGAAAATAGAATGGGGAATATGCACCCCATGCCAAAGCAGGGTGCATATGAGCACGTTCACTTTAAAAAATAAAAATGCAAAAAAGGAATGGCAGAAATCTAAAAAAATTGACATGAAAATTAAGAGAGATAAGTGTTTGTTTACCTAATTTAGATGGCAAAGAATTATGACCATTGTAGCTCCAGTTAATTTCACTAGAAGTTTGGAAGGTTTTCCCACTCTCTCGCTAAATTTGGTAAAAAACTTAAAATAAAATGTTTTGGGTTATTTTCCATGTTATATGGAATTTGTTTACCCACTTTTATATAGTTTTCACCATTTTTTGTCATTTAAATTCCTAATGAACCATATTTTTAGTACAATATGATTGTTTGAGTTGATATTTTGCAGGAAGGAAGATTGGAATAGTATTTTTTGTTTCCGCTAAGTCCATTTTTCCCAACTCTTGGAGGTAAAGTTCCCGTCACTGGAATATAGGGTAGGATATTTTTCCACCTTGCATTTTTCATTATCAATGACCGATTATATACTTGCCTTACAGTCAACCCCACTTATTGTTGACACGATCCTTTCCCACTGATTTTAAGTGTCGTTTAGTTTGTGCTAGATCCTATCGTCATGGGCATCCTGGTCAACACCCGTTTTGAGTTTTGGTGCCCATGATGAAGTTTTTCTTGGGCTTGGGATTCCTGTTAGTCCCACCATGACATTGCATTGAAACCTCATATTCTTCTCAATATTATTTTGGCTATTTACCCACTGGGCTCCCATACTTATGTGTTAATTTGTAATACTACATTGTATTATGCTAAATGCACTTTTGAGCCTAATGTTGATTTCAACTTGTTGTTTTTTAACCGTTTGTATATGCATTCTCATCAGTTTCTATCCTTGAAAGTTTTTCCTTTGTAATTTGACACCTATACCCTAGGAGGAAACATTCCCCCAGGTGTCTATATCTTGCAGATGTTTCCTTGCATTGAGAATAGATATGTTTTTTTTCACTTGGAACTAGTTTTCTTGCCCGCGACACTCATTTCCTCCATGTATTCTAGCATTATTTTATTCTTTTTTAGGCTTTCCATTATGAAAAAGAAAAAAAAAATCAAATAATAAAAAAAAGACTATGGGAGTGAGTCATGTTTATCCTTATTGGCAGTAGTCGAGTTTCCTTTGAAAAAATCATAATTTTTTTAGTCTAGTCTCAACAATTTGCATTAGTATGACTTTAGGAAACTGAACCAGTTACACATGGTTGTTACTCCTCTGATTGGTTATTCTTATAGTCAATATGGAGAGTCTGTCGTTGCCTCCTGCATCACAGACTTATGTCAATGTTCATTTTCAGTCCATGTTGTCTAAGTCACATATTGTGTTGTCTTCTTCTTTAGAGGAATTTTTAATTTGTGTCGGCCATTCCATAGAATTCTTGACTTTACAAGTCGGCCTTCCCATGTGTCAAGTCAATCTCAAAATCAGAAGTATCTTTGTCCTATACTTGTGTTGGTATGGAGGGTCCACATTGACTTCCTTCTAGCAGGTTAAGCTCTTATCAACTACGAAAAATTGCTATGAGAACCTAGAGTCGCACCTGTCCCTATTGATATCATTGATAGGTGACCTTGTGCTCAGTAGATGACATTCCATCATTGGTCACTAACTGAATGATTTCCTTTGTGTTCAATGGTAAGAACATTATTCACACATTGGGATTTGTGCAGTCCCTTGGATTCCATTTGTCCCCATTGGTAGTTTCCTCAACTTTATCGACAATCTTTATTATTGTTTTCTATTCAGAGGGTCTCTTTCATGTGTTATTTACATCTGGTGCATGTGGGAGACGTACTTCATGGTGGTCCTTTCAATCTTTCATTTGAGTCCTTCCAAATATTTGTCCTTCTACTAATCCTAGTGTTGGATGATGGGGGAGGCCTTAGTGCCCTCCTTCTGACAGATCTCTTCCTATTGACTCCAACACATCTTACTCTAGGACAAGGATCTAGAGTCATTATTAGAACCTTGGGCTTGCAATCATTATTGGAAGGTTCCCTCGCTATTGACAGTGGGAATACATCAATGTCCCTTGATCAATAGATTCTACCAAGTGTTTGACATCAGATCCTCTATTCACACGTGTTATATTGTTATAGGTACCTTGACACCCATTATCATTATCGGTGGGTTGTCTAGTGTTTTTTAATGGTATACATCAATGACTGGGAATCAGACGGTGTCTCACTATGTTCGACTTCAACACATCTATTTGCATGGTGCATACTCATACCATGGTTGTTGTTTTGAATACCTCAGGAATGCAGTAGCATCACCTATTTTATGTCATTTCTTGAGTTGCAATTGGATAGTACCACTCCCCACATAGATACTTATGAAGGATCGGTTATCCATCTCTTTCCCCCAGATATCCTTCACTGATTCTAATACATAGATCCACTATGTATATTCTCGTGGATATGATCTCTATTTGACATGGATCCACTATGTATCTCTTCCATGGCCATGATCATTTCTTTCTATATATACATTCTTCATGGATCCACAATGTACTTGATTGGTGACCATGCTTATTACACTTGAGCATGGGTATGCCTGCCTCGAGAATTGATTTTTATGACTTGTTTTTGTGTTTGGTTTCTGTCCTTATATTGGATTCTAACAATCTTCACCCTTGATAATTCCTCTTCGAAGACTTATAATTTATTTTGGCCATCAGTTGCTCCTTTTGACCTAACACCTTAGGGGGCATCTTTATAGCATCAATTTCCACCATTGAAGCATTGAATCTTTTATTGGCCTAGTCCCTATCCTACTTAGAGACAACTCTTCCCCATACCTCTTTGATACCTTATAAAAAACATCTTCTTGGAAGTTGTACACGCCCTTATAGTTATACAGCACACGTATACGCGAACTACTCAAGGGACAATCATGTACATGATAATAAATGCTTAAATATATATATATATGCCTAATTAAATGTTCATTTATGGGCTTGGTTAGTTTCCTAACTCCTTTTACCCATACTCAACTATCTCTAACCAACTAGAGACCACATAAAAGGAGCATTTTGTCTAAGGAGAAAGGTAATGCTTCTTTGTAAATCAAAGAAAACATCTATTTGTCTACACCCGTCGAGTCTGTAAGCCCATATACATCCCTGTTACTACTGGTTATTGACCTGTAAACCCTTATTTCTAGTCGCTTTCTGATCACCATCCAATCTGGCCAAGAGTTTACCTTATATTCTCTTTGGGTCTGTGGTGAATCTAGAGTCAAAACCAAACTTAATATAAGGAGCTTGGGTGGAGGGACCCAGAGTCTCTTTCTACAGGGAAACATCATGTAGTACATGTATACTTTGTAACTACTAAAACTATTGAATATTATATAAACTCATTCCTTCTAAAAAACATTGTATTTGTGATTTTTAACTTGTAATTATTTCATATATGCTTTGTACAAAACTAATTTCTTTCATAATTATGTTATATTTCATTGGAATAATGGGTAGTTATTAGTATAACTACCACTCTGCATAGGTTTGTATTTTTAAGGTTCTTGTAGGTTACACATGAACTATTTGAAAAGAGTGAATAGATTCTGACATTTTCAATTGGGAACGACAACAACCGTAGGACTCCTAGTGAGTTAATTCTTCTTCTCCTCTCAATAGTTAGTTATTTCCTTTTAATTCGGTTATAATATATATATTTTTTGTAAGTTATGGTACTAATCTATTAAAAATACAGTAGAGATACAGTAAAAAAAAAATGATTGTCCCTGGGAATTGACAAAACTTGTGCCTATCCTTAATGGGAAACCAGGTAGGGAAGAGACTTGAGTGTTATTCCTACCCTTGATGGGAAACTAGGCTTACAAAAACTTAGAGATAATTTTATGTTTGCTTGATAACATAAGACCAAAAAAAACTTGCAAATTCTAAATAAAAAGACTGAAAAAAGAACAGGGGCCTGAGCATCAAGAGTGTTTATCGGTCATGATGGGAGGGCTATCTGGAGGAATTTCTTCCACAACTAGGAAACCACCAAAAAAAAATTGTTGTCATTGTGGGAGCTGAAGTTGTCCGATATTGGCTCCTTGACCGGGAGGCCTATGCTTTTGATGAAGGGAACCATCAACGAATTGTGATTTCTTGGAGCAGTCATCGTTGTTGAATTGTTGGAAATCTCCTGAGGCACTGAGGTGCTATGGTGGGCCACGGAAAAAAGAGGGAGGGTGTCGGGGGAGGGAGGAGGATGGGCAGTGGGGGAGTGGGGTGAGGGAGGTGAGCTGGGGGGCTCTGAACAAAGAAACCCGGGAGGCTGAGGAGGGTGCGGTCGAGGAGATTTTTTATCACCCAATAGCTACAACGGTGCCTAGAGGTGCGATGAGATGTCGGGAGGGAGCCTGAGACCTCTTCTTCCAAATCGTATAGAAGTTTTTGCAACGATTCTAGAACCGAGTGGTCATAACCATATTGGTTGTCCAGGAGGGGAGGGGGAGGAACTATGGAGGCTCACCCTCTACGGCCACTTCTCCCCATGGTGGGGGTGGCACACCTGCGGGGAGGCATAAGAGATGAATTATCCTTTCTAGGCATTGCAAGGGAGGAGAGACACCACCAAAATTAAAGAGAAGAGGGAAACCGCATGTGGAGATCATAGATATAGCTCATGGATGAAACAAGGGAATAAATATTAGAGAGGTCACTGGTGGCCGAGAGATAGGTGCCAAGAGGAGGGGGTGTCAAATTGTGTGCCATTAAGGTTACCATCCTTCTGCATCGTGTGGACTGCTATAGGATATAGTAACCATACATGTGTGGAGTGGGAGCCATGGGAGGAGTTCAGGGGTGACGTATTGGGAGGAGAGGAAGTTTAATATGCATGATGGAGGGGTGAGGTGGAGTGCTTTTGGTAATTGTGATGTGTGTTGAGGGGATTGGAGGAGCCCTCCAGGTGGACACCCGCATCCAGGGGACAACAGTCCCTAAGTGAAATTTTGATATAGACACGCTGGAGGGAGTGGTTGGAGAGCTCATCCATAGAGATTTCTTGAAGGTCAGATTTGTTTGTGAAGCTTTCATTGGAAATTATGTCTGCCAAGGATTTTTCCTTGTGTCGAACATGGATGAGGTGACATTGGCATTTTTCATAATTCCAAATGAGGGAGCCCTGAGAGTTAGGAGTGAATTGGATCAAGTTGTGAGGATCCCATTTTCGGGCATAGCTTTTGTGCCAGAGTTGTGCCCAAGGACTTGAGCTATTGGAAATCCAATCCCACCAAGTTTTTGTGCTGAGAGTTTCATTGCTCTTGATTGGATCCCTTAGGATAAGGCCACCCATATGCTTCGGTGAACAGATTGTGTCCCATTTGACTAGATCCCATTTGTGGGTGTTATTTTCACCACTCTAGAGAAAAATACATTATACCTTCCAGATGGAGTTGAGCACCCATTTGGGGGATGCAAGAACAAAGAATAGATACACCAACATTGTTTGTAGAACATATTTTATGAGCATTAGGCGCCCTGCTAGATTGAGGGTTTTGAAGGTCCAGGAGGAGATCTTTTGAGTTAATTTGTCGATGAGTTATTTCCAGGTGGAGTGTTTGATAGTTGAGGAAATTAGGGGAGCGCCCAGGTACTTGGAGGGGAGAGAGGAGGAACTGAAACCTAGTGTTATATTAATGCTTCGTTGAGTAATGGGGGGTGTGTTGAAGAAGAAGATGAGAGATTTTTCCAAGTTAACAGAGGCTCCCAAGGAATCTGAGAAGGTGTAGAGTAGGATTTTAAGGGTGCAGCGTTATTGAATGGAGGGGTGTTCTAGGAGCAGGTTTTCATCCACAAATTTTTGGTGGGTCAAGGGACGACCATTTTGGAGATTATGTCCTTTAAGAGAGCCAGTTGTGTTGGCATTTTTTAACATTCGACTTAATCCTTCATCCATAAGAATAAAGAGAAAAGTGGAGAGGGGGTATCCTTGTCAGATTCTACGGGAGGGTGACATGGATGATTTTAGGAGCTAAATTTCGCTCATGGGCTAATTTTCCATGGTTTTTCCAAAAACGAGATTCGCTATTTTAAAAATGATTCGCCCAAATTCTATAGGATAAAATTATTTTACCTTAAAAATCGCCAAAAATTTATAAAAGCTATATAAAATCCTTAGAAATTTGAACATTTTTACAAAAATATCGCCAAACATTTATAGTTGGCATATGAAGGATTAGTAAGATTCGCCAAGGTTTCTACTTTTTAAAATAAATTTCCATCCTTAAAATCATCCTTGGAGGGTGTGAAGGTGGGGGAGGGGGAATCATGACGAGAATAGAGAAAAATGTGGAGGAAAGGAGAGAGAGGATCCAACGTACCCAGTCTTGACTGAAGCCATAGACTAGGATAATCTTTTCAATGTAATCCCAGCTGAGGCGATCAAAAGCTTTGGAGAAATCTGTTTTAAGGAGCATGCATGGTTTCCTAGTGGTTTTTAGAGAGTGAATGACCTCATGGGAAAGAAAAAATTCATCCAAGATCTTCTTGCCCTCGACATAGCTCAATTTTTTCGGGGTAGATTAGTAAAGGAAGTAAAGGTTTTAACTTGTTTTCTATGACTTTAGTGGTGATTTTGTAGATAACATTGCAGGAGATATGGATATGTACTTTCTTAGAGCTGCAACATTTTATTCTTTGGGGATAAAGGTGAGGAAGGTGGCATTGAGGGCAGGGAGGACCCATTGACGGTTGTGTGATTCTTCCACAATGTCTAGCACGTCCAGCTTTAGCAAAACCCAACAAGCATGGAAGAAGTTGATTATGAAACCATCCAACCTAGGAGTTGTGTCTTCTTTCATTTGCATGACAAAAAATTCCACCTCTTGGAGATTGATTGGGTGCATTAGGGAGGCACTGTGATTATCGGTGACCAGAATGGGGATGTGATCGATTACTCATTGAATGGTGTCCCCCCCAAAGAAGTTCTCCTATGTGAGTAGATCTTTATAGTAGGAGACCAGTTCATTTTTTATGTCCTTGTGGTTTTCGAGCCAAGTGCCATCTTGTTTTTTAAAGCAGGAGATTTTGTTGTGCATTCTGTGTTGGATGGTTGAGTGGTGGAAGAAATAGGTGTTATGTTTTCCTTCCTTCAACCAGGAGATTCTTGATTTTTGTTTCTAGAGAATTTCTTCTTCCTGGCATCACTCCTCTATTTGGGATTAAAGTTTTGATTCTATGTGTGAGAGAGTTGTCGAGCATCCTTCCAGGATGATATGTTGCTGTTAGGTCTCCATGTTCTTCTCTAGAGTGGTTTTGGCTAAGAAGATGTTCCCAAAGGTTGTTTTGTTCCACTCTTTCAAATGTTGCTTCAATATTTTTAGTTTTTGTTGAAATCTGTACATTTTGATGTGACCTAGGGGGTTGGTGTTCGACCACCATTATTGTATCATAGGCTTGAACTCTGGGCTACATAACTAGAATTTTTCAAGCCTAAAGGGGCAGAGACGGTCCTTTCCTCTTTGGTGCCAGTGTAGGCATATGGGCCAATGATCTGAGCCTAAGGAAGCGAGAATGGAGGAGGAAAGATCATCCCCGTTTGTTTCAATGTCTTGAAAGACTAGAAATATGTTGAGGCATGAGACAATATGAGAGAGGCCTCCACATCGGTTATTCCAGGTGTAAATTCCATTGGTGGTTTCCATATCTACCAGCTCATTGTTCTCATTGAAGTTTTTGAAGTTGGTTTCCTCCTGTGTGAGTAGGTCACGACCTCCATTTTTTACCCAAAGATTAGTGATGAGGTTGAAATCTCCACCAAGGATCTAGTTATGTCTGGGGTGTTCTTGTTTATACCAGTCCATAGGGTTCAAAATATTGATCTTTTGATCATCCATTTGTGGACCATAAACATTGGTGATAAATCCATGCACATCCGTGCCAATGAGGTGGTAGGATGTTGAGATGGAGTTTCTAGTGGTGGTGAAATCATTGAGGCTGACAATTGAAGGATTTCAATATATTGCAAGACCACATGAGGCCTTGACCGTGTCCACTATAATGGAGTTGTTATTTTTCCAAAGATGTGGAAGCAGAGTTTGGAGATTGTCACTATTACTTTGGGTTTCCTGAATCATGAGTATTGTGGGTTTTTCTTGGTGAATTTTCCATTGGAGCATTATGTCTTTGTTGAGACCATTGACACCCCTAGCATTCCAAGAAATGACTTTCATTGGGAACCTTATGTGTTGGACGAAAAAAATTCAGTGAGATGAGAGTATTTCCTTGACTCCACTAACCTGGAGCCCAAAGAGGCGATGTGTTGGAGATATGTTTTGTGCCCTCACTTTTTGAGATCCTTGACAACATTTTTCATATTAGTTGGTGGGTTGTTTTGTATCCCAAGTCTGGCACACAATTTGTATTTGTTGAGGACTTCCTTGAGGATATGGATATTCTTTGGGGATATTGTGTCGAAAGCATGTTTTTTGCATGCATCGTCCAGTCCCAGTAGATCTAGCTCACCCGGATCCAGATCTCCCATGTCTTCATCCATTAGCACGTCAAAATCCTGACTGGTGGAACAGATTGGGTTCTTAGGAAGTGACATTGAGGATAGGGTGGGTTGGGGGTTGGGGGTTGATCTCTATGGGGATTGGATCTATAGAGGGATTGCTTCGTTGGTTTTGCATGGGCTCCTAGTGTTGCTTTTTGGGGGTCGGTTGGATTTATTCCTCAATGGGTTCCTCCCCATTCGATTGTTGGGCAAGGGCTTGAAAGATGTTGTTTGTCGATAGGTCTGTGGATTTGTCTACGACATGGGATTTTCGGTTCTTTCTTCGTCAAGTGGGGATTTTTCTGAATCCATCCTCGTCCATGAGAGTGGCGTCTTTGAGAGTTGTGGCTGACTTGTTTTGAGGACAGTCTCTAAAGATGTGCTCGTGTTAATGGAAATTGTGACATCTAAAGGGGACATTCTCATAGTCCAAATTTTGGATCCATTCCATATCTTCATGCGCTAGGCAAATAGAATCCGACAGGGCTTTGGCGATGTGCATGTAGACACAGATCCTGGTATAGGAGGTGTACTTGTTGGTTTTTATTTGCTTTGTTATTTTGACGAAGTTTCCTAGAGAATTGTCGATATATTTGAGGGTTTCATCATCCTAGTAGTCTTGAGGCAAGGAGTAGAGTCTGATCCAGAAAGGCACCCAAGTGAAGTATTATTTTTCTGGGTTGAAGTGTTATGTCCAGTTCCAAAGGTATAAGCCTGCTAAATTGAAGAAGTAGGGTCCCCTTTCCAGTATTTTGTCTCTGTCATCAAGCCGAGTGAAGATGATAGTGAAGAAACCTTTTGATCCCAGATAGATGTAAAAATGTGCCTTAGGTTTCCATTTTACAGCAATCCAATTTAGAATTCCACGTTCTATCAGCTAGATTTCGATGAATTTTCCTATGAGCGTGTAATTCCTCATGTATTCGATTATGGAATTGATGTGAGCTGGCAGAAGTTCTATCCTTGGTATTTCCTCTGATTTGGGAATGCAGGTTATAGTTTTGGTAGCCTCCAGAGTTGGGAGGGGCGTGGTTGGCTGCGTAGGAGTTGAATGTTCAGTCTTTGAAGCGGGTTGGTATTTTTTCATGGGTTCCTGGGTATGGTGAATTCCCGGTGTGGGTTCCTGAGTTTTTCCAGGAGAAGTGTTGAGGGATTCTTTGTAAGAAAGGGAAGAGCCCCCGACTCCTCCCTTGGGGTAGGCCATGGAGGTCTGGAGCTCACGTTCTACGACTATGGAGTCTCGATCAAGGGTGAGGGTGGGCAGGGGTTTGTGCAAATCTAGGGTTGCGGACATAAGCGGAAAAGGTGGAGCATCTAAGCTCAAAAAATCATTATTCCACACACCTCATGAATATTTTTCGGTTATAATATCTTTTTTGAGTGTTCTTAATGGAATTTTATTTCTGTATGGTCTTAGATTTTTTGTAGTAAGCCGACTAATATAGGGGAATTTTCCCCGAAAGAAGAAGGGGGGTGTCACTATTTTTCTTGGTTGTGATCACCAACTAAAGGTGGTAGTGAGACTCTTGCATGCCATGATTTTGTGAGATTTAGAGGTGTTGCAAGTTCAAAATACTCTTCACCATACCTAGGTTGAATTTTTGTAAGATTGTTTTGATTAATTCTTGAGTAGTTTGGGTTAGTCCTAGAGTGTCTTATGAGTTCGTTATTTCCTTACCTTATCGAGCTTGAGCCCTTCTTTAGGGGAAAAACCTCTGAAGATGGTTGTATTAGTTGGATTGAGAACATAACCTTGGTGATACTCCCCCCCACCATGTTTATTGAAGATTGGTTCTTGTGATCTTGTGGAAAACCAGTTCAAGGGATCTTGTTGGCAACTATTTTATGGGAGTTGGAGTGCGGTTGGCTCAGCCTAGCACTTTTGTGAACTAAAGGTTACAGGTATTTTGTATTTGAGTATTTAATTTTTCATAGTTGGTTATTTGAATTGATGGTATATTTTCATGTTTTTTATGGGTCTTTGGTAGGCCCTTATATAGTGTACTTGCTTTCTTATATGCATGTTGTTTAATGATTCTAGATTTGGCTTACTTTGATGTATATGGTTTTAGAAAAAAAAAATCTTGTTAAGGTGACACCTTGATGGGATGTTACAAATTCCAAGCACTTTATGCCTAATGAAGGTCAAACACATACATAATATTGAGCCATTCAAAATCATATGTGATATGTATAACAAAATAAGAGTGATAAGATGACAGGGGGAGGGGGGTGAGCTAGATTAAAACAACAACAACACCTACGTTGCAATATTTAAAAAATATAGAGATGAGTATGGGGCTAATGTTAGAAAAACAGGACCATGGAGCAATACATAAAATAAATGCGGAAACAAAACACAAAAGATACACAATACAAGAGAGACACAGATTTACGTGGTTCACCCAGTGTGGGCTACATCCACCAGAGAAATTGCTAGGTCCGTCCTTTATTATTATCCAGCATATGAAGGGATGCAACCTACAACAAACCCGTTGTAACTTCCTCTTCTTTCTCTCACAGTCTCCTATCTCATAATACAATATTCACCATCCAACCATAACCACAATACATTTCCCTCATAAAAGAGGGTTTCCTTCTAGGGAAAAACACCCTAACATAATCTCTATAGTTAGATCTGCGACCTTATAATGAACGGTCCAAATTTACAATGAAATTACAATATACATTTACAAGGCAATTTTTCCTTCGGGGGATGTTGGGGGCCCGCTTGCCCCCAGACCCCCCAGCCGAGGAGATATCCCCCTCGGACCCCACAGAGGGGGTACCCCCCTCTTCACTCCCCCGCGTGGAAGAGTGTACATACTTCTGGGGTGTAAATACTTCATGGGGTATAAACATGGTTGAAAGCAAGGACCTCTCAATCAGGAAGATAATCAGGCTCCACAACCAACAATCTCCCACTTAGAGACTGATCTCAACAACTCCACCGCTGTTGTATATGCTGGACTCTGAACCTTCTTGGACCTGGAAAATTTCTCATTTTCATCTTCATTCTTGAAGACCAAATGAAACTGAGAAGGAACTCAATTTCTCCCTGGTTACTCCCTTTGTTAACATGTCTGCAGGATTCTGGCTAGTGTGTATCTTTTCTAGCTTCAAATGTCCATCTTCAAGGGTGGATCATTATGAAGTGGTACCTCAATGTATATGCTTAGTCTTCGGATGGAGGTGAGTTCTTTAAGGTGAATGGCAATTTGACTGTCACAGTACAACTGTTGTTCTCCTACTTCTTTCCCAATTCACTCCATAAACCTCTTTGTAGCAAATTATCTCTTTTCTAGCCTCTGTAGCGGCAACATACTCGCACTGCTTTTGTTGTTGAAATTGAAAAAAACCTTTTGTAGTTTCAAATCCAACTTACTATTGTTCCACCTATAGTAAAGCATACCTTGTGGTGCTCCTCCTAGCTGTCTTTATCACCGCCATGCTCTGAGATCAACATATCCGCAGCCAGAAAGTGTCTAAACCTCGAAACATAATGCATGAGTAGTATTACCTCTCAAATACACGAGAATCCACTTTACTTCCTCTCAATGTTGCTTTACCTAGATTGTTCATATACACGCTCACACCTCCCACTACATGTACAATATCAGGTCTTGTTGAAATAATACATACATCAAGTTACCAATTGCTAATGAATAAGGGACCTTTGACATGTATTTTATCTCCTCCGTGTCTTGGGACACATTTCCTTAGTTAATTTGAAATGGTTTGCCAAAGGTGTACTAAGCGTTTTGCGTGCGTCTAAACCTCTCCAACACCTTCTCTGTGTTCTCACCTGCGAGACAATGTCAATTTGCGATTTTTCTATCTCTTGTTATTCTCATGCCAAAGAAGGATTTTCTTTGCGGCGCAATCCTTCATCACGCCGATGAAATGGCTATATAATTTCTTGAGCACATTTATATCACCGCGTATTAGACCACGCAACAAGCATGTCATCTACATACAATAACAAGATAAAGCTTCCATTTTCCTGGGTTTTAAAATAAACACGGTGATCATAATGGCATCTATTATAACCTTGTTACGTCATAAACCTATCAGAGACTTCAAATGCCACTTCCTTGGAGCTTGCTTTAGGCCATACAAGCTCTTCTTCAACTGCATACCAAATTATCCTACCCTTTGACCTCATACCCACAGTAGTTTGTTTGCATATAAATCTCTTCCTCCAAATCCCCATGGAGAAAGTTGTTTTACATCTAACTAATCCAAGATGTAGATATTCTCATACAAGACTAAAATAATCCTAATTGAAGTCATTTTTAAAAACAGGAGAAAAATTTTCATTAAAATCTATACCTTTCTTTTATGCAAACCTATTTACAACAAGTCTAGCCTTGTACACTTCTCATATTCTTCCTTCAACTTGTAAACCCATTTGATACGCAGTACTCTTTTTCCCTTGGAATAGCTGCACAAGTCCCAAGTCTAGTTATTTGCCAAGGAATCCATTTCCTCTTTCATGCCTTGCTCCCACTTATTTTTGGTGTCTACACGCATTGCCTCTTCATAACATTCTGGTTCACGAGAATCGGTCAACAATAAATAAAACAATGAAAGATAGTATCATTCCTTGAGGTATGCTTAACACAGTGAATATTCTAACAACACTACTTGGGGTGTTTGAGCTACCTGTTTCTTCTATTATTGTACATTTTGATTTTACGGTTCCTTTGGAATTTCTTTGATGATCTCATAAAGCATTGTGTATTCTTGTTTTCTTTTTCCTGTTTCTTTCCATAGTGATCTTTGTACATGACCTTCTCATTGAATATGACATCTCTGTTTCTTTCCCTGCAACTGATCTTTGTACATGACCTTCTCATTGAATATGACATCTCTACTCCTAATGATTTTGTTATTTTCATAATCCCATAAGAAATAACCAAAATCATTAACACTATATCCAATAAAGGTACACTTCTTCCATTTTGCCTCAAGCTTTGTTCTATTTTCTTTATCAATATGGACAAATGCTTCACAACCGAAATTTTTCAGATACACAATACAAGAGAGACACACATTTATGTGGTTCACCCAGTGTGGGCTACGTCCACCAGAGAAATTGCCAGGTCCTTCGTTTATTATTATCCATCATATGAAGGGATACAACCTACAACAAACCCGCTGTAAATTCCTCTTCGTTCTCTCACAGTCTCCTATCTATGAATACAATATTCACCATTCAACCATAACTGTAATACATTTCCCTCATAAAAGAGGGTTTCCTTCTAGGGAAAAAAACCCTAACATAATCTCTACAGTTAGATCTGTGACCTTTTAATGAACGGTCCAGATTTACAATGAAATTACAATATACATTTACAAGGCAAATTTTCCTTCGGGGGCTTCACCCCCGAACCCCCGCTGGGGGCCCGCTTTCCCCCAGACCCCCCAGCCGGGGGGATAGCCCCCCCTCGGACCTCGCAGAGGGGGTACGCCCCCTCTGCACTCCCCCGCATGGAAGAGTGTACATACTTTTGGGGTGTAAATACTTCATGGAATATAAACACGGCTGAAAGCAAGGACCTATGAATTAGGAAGATAATCAGGCTCCACAACCAACAACTAAGTGTAGACATGGACCATAAGACTGTAGAGAATAATGCATCAATCTAAACTCAATGGGAAAACTTCATAAATCATCACAAGTCGATATCCATGAATAGTGTTGATCTGAACTCGAGGGTGATTAGTTTCCAATAATTGATTGATTATGTCACTCCTTCAAAGGGTCAGCTATAGATTGTTTTACTTGAGCGATTTGCAATTAAAGGTAAAGTTGAAGTTTTATAAGCTTGAATTCGAAGTGAATGAAAACCCCTTTAGTTTCGTTATGTGTTATATGTCATGCTTTCATTTAATATCCTATGTGCAAAAATTCATGGAAAAGCAACATCAGAACATAATACACATAATGGATATGGCACTTCCCTTGATAACGGAGTTCACCCGATATGGGCTACATCTCTGGGTCATGCTCCAAAGCCTGACCTCTTTATTCTCCTAGTTGTAATGATATCTCTTCTTTACAAATTGTAAGGCCGAAGTCCCTTTTCGATGACAGCAACAAGAGATTGGAATGTGATTAGGAATGTATACAAGCTTCACAAGTTCTCATGCTCATGAGGCATCCATGATACTGACATGGACATCATTCTCACATGCTCAATACATAAAAGAGGAAAAATAAAATATGACCCCCAACATCATGGAGCCATGAAGTGCCTTAGATATGTTTCTCAGATCCAAGCATATATGCAGCCCATACAAAGATCTTGAAACCACGAGATTTAGAACTGCTTCGTTGGCCACATATCATGCAAGTGCCACAATTTATCTATCACATGTAACTGATTGGTTTTATGTGGAAGAAGAGGAGAAAATAAGAGATAGAAGGAATAAGTCGATCATGTTGCCTTGTTGCAGCCTCTCCATGCTCCTTCAGACCCGTAACACGCATGCTATGATGCAACATTTAACGACAAAACAACATAATAAAAATCATGCTTACATTGGCTTCTCTAGAACTTAGCTTGTTGATCTAAATATATGCTGCAAAAATAGACCTCACCATTGGATTCACGTCGCCAAATTACCCAAAGACAACTGTCAAATCATCTCCATCGGACACAGGCACCTTCAGGCCTCCTCTAGACCTCTGTCTCGATTTGCATGCAACCCTATGCAATTAATGCACTTTCATCTACATAGAAAACCGTGCTCGATACAGACCTGGGTGAACTAGCATGCTCCCTCTACCCCCGTGCATTGGCAGAAAAGGGTTCTTAAATAAAAACACAGGAGGATACTCCAACTAAGACGTTGGTTGAGTTGGTCAGCGCGCATTTGTTAAGTCATGTGGGTTGGGGGGAGGTCTCGAGGTCAAACCTGTGGGCCTCCCTTTTGGTGCATTTTTTACAACCGTTGCTAACATTGGAGGTCGGCCTTCTAAGTTTGGCGGATACGCTAGATGTGGTGGGACCTCCTCTAGATTTCGCGAGGTCCTGTCTTATATAATTTTATTATTTTTCAGTCACAGGCCCTCCTTGGGCATTTCGTGGGTGCCACATGGTGCCCTCTGATTGGGCCACGTGGAACCCATCTTTTGGCCCTTATTGTCCAGTCACCTGCCACATGGGCATGAATTCATTGCCTTGTTGGCCCAGTCGTATGCTACCACGTAGTGATTCTGGAGGACTTCCATGTCACTGTACGGACTGCCACGTGGAACGATCTGATTGGTCCACGGATCAACCCGAAAATGCCAAAATTGGGTGACACATGGCAACCTCTAGTGTTGCCATGTCATCATGATAATGTCATCATGACACATGTTTCCTTTCTTCTTATGCCATGTGTTTTGTACGGATGATGACGTCACCTATATGGATGATGATGTCAACAATACGGATGTTGACTCATCCCCTGCTAACAGAGCTAGGTTGACCAAACTTTAACCATGAATATATTTCAATCTGTAACTCTGCTTGATGAGTCATTTGTGTCGTTGGAAATCTTGTGACACGTTCTTCGCGATCATGCCATTTTCAGTGATTTTTGGGAACTTTGAATTTTTTCCCTTTCTCTATATGTTGAGGCCATTCTGAGCCTCCTAGGACACTTCTGAAACTTTCGTGATGTTTCCTAGATCCATATGGATCACGCCTCCCAACTGAAAGGAATTTTGGTCCCCAAAAGTCTTTATATTATAAGTTTCATGTCCATTGGACTTACAATAAGAAACCCATACCCAAACTACCTCACAAGGCCTAATAATATCAACATGTGCCCAAAAAGGAGTAATTTAACAATTATCATTTTTACATAATACCCTTCTATGGAGTCTCAAACACAACATATGATTTACAAAGATGGACACTCTCGACTAACTCAAGGATTTTCCCCATTCATTCAGTCATTATGTCGAACATGGCCTCTTTACCAAGTTATCCTTTCTCTGGTAGTTGGTTTCCTTCTGGTGGTGGATTTCCCTGCAGCACTGCCTGACTAGTTGTCTCCCTCAGAGGTGTCTACCTAGTATTCTTGTTACTCTTTGGGCGTAGATATGGATGTAAGTCTCAACAAGTGGAATCATGATGTCCATCTCTACTACAATGGTTGCAGTAGCATTTCTCCTTCATAGGTGCATTTCCCCTGCTCTTTTTCGTGTGTGGAAAGAAATCTTCCATCCTCATCCTTCTCTTGGTTTCCATAACCTTCCTGCACAAGGATTTTCTCTTCCAACACTAGGAAACTATGTGGTTATTCAATCCACAAAAATTGCATGGTCGTTGATGCCACAAGCTCTGTTTTATATGATTAACATGCTTATAATCAAACTACATTTTAGAGTTTCAAGGTTTCTTATACCTCGGTGAGTTTCCTCTAGAGTCATACTGGAAAGAATATCTGGTCTCAACTCTGCCATTGTGATGCTCATCTCTCCCTGTATATGTCTCGAATCCTTTATCATGAGAAGTTATTCTCTCGGCCTGCACTAAATCAATTTCATCTCCTGATGAACTGTTGACTTCTGGAATCTCAGTGATTGTCCTTGGGTCTTCTTCCCGAATGGTTTTGGAGATTTCTCCAACATCCTTTGGGACATAGCCTATCCCGACATATCGAGGCCAAACCATTGCCTCGATGGGATTCACAATACCTTGGCCTTTGGTTCCAAGGCCTCCTCCTCTACATCCCATTTTTCTCATCAACTTTAAGCTGATGCAAGAAGCATGTTGTTCAAGGATTTCAAAAGAATCATCGGCATTAATCAAGAAAGGAACTACACATGGTTTATTTACCTCCACCTCAGACTGGGACTCTTGGTCTACTTCTTGAGATGTGTCCAGTTGTTCCTGGTGAGAAGGATCAATGGAAGATGCTTCTAGGAATCCTCCTTGGTTTTTATATGCATGTAGGTCATCTTCATTTGCTTGAAAAAGTGTGCATGGATTTTTCACTATCATGCTCCCATCCATAACTGGTGAAATTTCCATGGTCACACGATGGTATTATCACCATCTCATTCATACAGCCTTCCCTTGTCTGCATCTTCATGGCTTGAAACTGCTCTTATAGCCTTTAGTTCTCTTCTTTTGCAACATGCAACAATGTATTCAATCCAACATTCTTTTCTTGAAGCATTTGGTTGAGCTCTTGAATCTCATCAAACCATAATTGTTTTGGTGAACTTTCCATCCTCAACTTCAACACCTACAATTGGTATCAATCCTGCTCTGATACCACATGATCTGAACCCGGGGGTGATTAGTTTCCAATAATTGATTGATTATGTCACTCCTTCAAAGGGTCAGCTATAGATCATTTTACTTGAGCGATTTGCAATTAAAGGTAAAGTTGAAGTCTTATAATCTTGAATTCGAAGTGAATGAAAACCCCTTTAGTTTCCTTATGTGTTATATGTCATTCTTACATTTAATATCCTATGTGTGGAAATTCATGGAAAAGAAACATAAGAACATAATACACATAATGGATATGACACTTCCCTTGATAATGAAGTTCACCCGATATGGGCTACACCTCCGGGTCATGCTCCAAAGCCTGGTCGCTTTACTCTCCTCGCTATAATGATGTCTCTTCTTTACAAATTGTAAGGACAAACTCCCTTTTCGGTGACGATAAAAAGAGATTGAAATGTGATCAGGAATGTATACAAGCTTCACAAGTTCTCATGCTCATGAGGCATCCATGATATTGGCATGGACATCATTCTCACATACTCAATACATAAAAGAGGAAGAACAAAATATGATCCCCAACATCATGGAGCCATGAAGTACCTTAGATCTGTTGCTCAGATCCAAGCATATATGCAACCCATACAAAGATATTAAAACCACGAGATTTAGAACTTCCTTGTTGGCCACTTATCATGCAAGTGCCACAATTTCTCTGTCACATGTAACTGGTTGGTTTTATGTGGAAGAAGAGGAGAAAATAAGAGATAGAAGGAATAAGTTGATCATGTTGCCTTGTTGCAGCCTCTCCATGCTCCTTCAGACCTGTAACACACATGCTATGCTGCAACATTTAATGACAAAAAAACATAATGAAAAGCATTCTTACATTGGCTTCTCTAGAACTTAGCTTTCTGGTCTGAAGCTCTGCTGCAAAAACAGACCTCGCCATTGGATTTGTGTCGCTGAATTACCTTAAAACGAATGTCAAATCATCTCCATCGGACACAGGCACCTTCAGGACTCCTTTGGACCTCTGTCTCAATTTGCGTGCAACCCTGTGCAATTAATGCACTTTCATCTACATAGAAAACCATGCCCGATACAGACTTGGGCGAACTAGCATGCTCCCTCTGACCCCATGCATTGGCGAAAAAGGGTTCTTAAATAAAAACCCGGGTGGATACTCCAACTAAGGCATTGGCCAAGTTGGTTGGCACGCATTTGTTAAGGCATGTCAGTAGGGGGGAGGTCCCGGGGTCAAACTCGCGAGCCTCCCTTTTGGTGCATTTTTTACAACCGTTGCTAACATTGGAGGTCGTCCTTCTAATTTTGGTGGATACGCTAGATGTGGCGGGATCCTATCTTATATTTTTATTTTATTTTTCGGTCACGGGCCCTCCTTGGGAATTTCGGGGGTGCCACATGGCACCCTCTGATTGGGCCATGTGGCACCCAGCTATTATCCCATGTTGTCCAGTCACCTGCCACATGGGCATGACATCATTACCTTGTTGGCCCAGTCATATGTTGCCATGTGGTGCTTCTGGAGGAAGCCATGTGTCTGTATGGATTGCACAATCACCTCCCACATGTCTGTACGGAGGCCATGTCATCATCCCACGTCATCCTGCCACATCACTGTAAGAACTATCCTGTCAAACTGCCATGTCACCGTACAGACTACCATGTCAATGTATGGATTGTACGGACTGCCATGTGGCACGATCCAATTGGTCCATATATCAGCCCAAAAACACCAAAACTAGGTGACACATGGCAGCCTCTGGTGTTGACACATATCTCCTTTCTTCTCCTGCCACGTGTGTTGTACAAATGATGACGTCAGCAGTACAGATGCTGACTGATCCCTTGTTGACTGGGTTGGGTTGACCAAACTTTGACCACGAATATCATTCAATATGTAACTTCGTTTGACGAGTTGTTTGTATCGGTGGAAATCTTGTGACATGCTCTTCGCGATCATGCCATTTTCACTTAATTTTGGGAACTTTGAATTTTTTCCCTTTCTCTATCTACTAAGGCCATTATAAGCCTCCTAGGATACTTCTGAAACTTCTGTGGTATTCCCTAGATCCATATGGATCAAGTGTTCATGCATGCAAGGCTTGAAGTAAAAAAGTAGCCCGTATAATATTTTCAAACTTATACCATGCTACAAATTAGAATGGTAATAATATATCAAGTGGTCAAGCAATGGGTTAGGGTTGAGCTAGCTCCCCCACCCATTTTCAATGATAATTTATGCAAGATACCAAGTCGACCTAAAAATAAACACACATATTCAAATTTTATAGGAGTAGGGTTGTGTGAAAGCTCATATAAACCAGTAAAGAAAAACTTTCAGAGTTGAGACTTATTATAGAGCCATAATCAAAATGATAAGTAACAAACCACTCAAAATAGAACATAACACAATGACTACCAACTTGGGTATTATTTAGCAAGTCACAGAAGGAAAATTCAAAGATTGGGATATGAGCTAGTCATGACTTTACAAAATAAAAACCAAAAATTTGTATTCATACTTAATAACCAAACGTTTTTCCAATGGGAAAATTTCTAAACTATATATTGTATATTGTATTTTCATTACTGGAATTTACAAATGCAGCAAATAGATGTCTGCAGAAAATAGGATAGAATCCATCTACAAAATCAGTCTTTCATCCAGCATAAGATGTTTATCCAAAATAGTGAAAGGTCCAAACAAAAAATAGATAAGTGTGCTACTAGAGAGATAGGTAGAGATATCAAGAGGGAGTATCTGATTATGATTGCTCCTAAGATCAGAAAGATATATCCAACTTCCAAATCGAAGAAGTCTGATGTGGATATAGGAAGGAAATAATTGATCTTAGAAGAGAGTTTGAATGTGAGAGCGACCCTCATGTCCATCTAACCAGTGATTGTAGGTTAGGATTCCCAGATTTTTCTGAAGAGCTAATTTTGAAAGGTGATCCGCAGTTTTGTTGAGTTCGTGGTAAATATGATTATAGGTGAGCTTTTTGAAAGTGGTTTGTAGCAGTCTAATTATGTCCTTGCAAGCCAGGAGGGAGATAGCTTGAAGATCTCCCCTATTGCTCAACCATTCAATAATGATTCTAAAGTCTCCTAAAACCTATAGGGCTTCAATGTGAAGTCTGGAAGCCAAGAATAATGTGGCCCAAACACCCAAGAGTTCAGTAATGGTGTTGGTGCCTGGGCCACAATTAAGAGTCCATTTGAAAAAAGAGTTTTAAGTGATTTTGATCATCCCCCTCGCACCACTCTAAATTCCATTAGAAGCCACAGCTCCATCGAACCAGCCTATAGGATAGTCTTCTAAGGATAGAAACTGGACCGATCTTTGAGGAGGTGGCTTGGCTGCAAGATTGTCATTCCAAGAAAAATGGATGCCAAGTGCTTTGTATGCAGCTGCACTTATGGATGGAGTCCCATTATAAAAAATTGTTTTGTTCCTTTCCAGCCAGATAATCCAGAAAATGAGGGATGCTAAATGCATGAGGTTATGTTCCCTTTGTGCCCAAAGATCAAAACAATTCTGAAGGGTGTTTCCATCCCAAACATTGTGTAGATTTAAATGCAAAGAGATATTTACCCAAACCTATCTGGTGAAAATACAATTGATGAATAGATGATTAACATTTTCTGAATCGTTGTGGCATAGGTGGCAAAGGTTTGGACCTGTCCAACCCTTTTTGAGAAGTGTGTTCCACATGTTCAGTTTTTAAGTGATCATCAACCAGGTAAAAAACTTAATTTTGGGCGGAATGTGCCAATTCCAGATTTGGCGTCTCCAACCTCTGATATTAGTGTGCCAAGTTTCATTCATGATTGTTGTGTAGACATTTTGTACAGTGAGTAGGCCCGAACAGTCACCTCCCGACCATTGTAAGACGTCAGCTGCATCGTTGAGATGTATTCTGGATAACCAAACATAGTTAAAAACAATTTCAAATTGCAATGTTACCTCAAGAGAAACTGTAGGTGCCTTCTTTTTCTTCCAAAACCATACACAATTTTGTTAACCAAAAACCAAAACAATCGACGATGCTCAAGAGGATGGCCAAGGCACTCTAAATAATGCATAATGCAGAGTAAAATAATGTAAAAAGGAAAAAGAAAATTCCGCTAAATCAATCAAATTAAACAATCTAAATATATAATAAAAAAATTAAAATACTTAAATTTGAGTGGATTGGATGATATCAAAATAATTGATTTTCAAAATTGTGCAAAAACATACCAAAAATAAATGATTGGTTGGTTGTCCTTTGTTAAGTTAAAAGTAAGAAGTTTTTGAAATGATTTTCTAGACTTCCTAACAATTTAATATAATTACATATATTAGATTTCTAAGGACTTTCAAAACTATTCAATATTTATGTGATTAAATACCTAGAATTAATCCTAATAAAAACAAGTGTTGCATGGCAGCATAGTCCCTGCCAGGTTGGAATGGGAATAAATGTGACCGAGTACAGACACGTGGGCAGGAAGTTGAAGTACATGGAAACACAAAAGAATTAGCATTCGTGAATTAGTTTTCTTTAAAACAAGGGCTGGTGGATACAAAAGAAATTGAAATTTATCAAGTTATAGGTTCCTGGACAGCATAAATTATACATATGAAATTTGTAATTTTATAAAGTAGATATTTACTTTTATAGATACGAAATACGTACTTTTATAAAGTATGGGAAAGAGATTCCATACTTGGCAGTTTTTTAAATCGCGGGTTCTCGGGCTGGCGCGCTGAAAATCGGGCTTTGTTGTTCTGTGCCCTACAAATAGCACCTAGAGTTCCGTGACATACAAATTGACAATTGGAGTTGTGGACTATTTGAAATTTAAGGGCGTACATATGTTACAAAAAAACTAGCATTCCCGAACTAGTTTTCTTTAAAAGAAGGGCTCCTCGACACAGGAAATTAAAAATCATGAAATTATATGTTCCTGGACAGCATAAATTATACATACCAAATATGTAATTTGATTAAGTATATATATAGAGCATGGGGGCTGTCGGGCCAGCACGTTGAAAATTGGGCTTGTGTTGTTCTGTGCGCTACAAATAGCACCTAGATTTCCATGACATACAAATTGACAATCGAACTTGTGGATTATTTGAGATTTAAGGGCCAACATCTGTAACATAGGCTCATGGACAAAAGCATAAAAAAACTAGAAATATCGAATTAGTTTTCTTTAAAGCAAGGGCTCCTAGATAGAAGAAATTGAAATATGTGAAATTATAGGTTCGTGGACAGGAGAAATTATACATATCAAATATGTAATTTGATTAAGTAGATATATAGAGCATGCACGGAAGCTTCATTCCGGGTTGTCAGGGTGGTGGGTTGAAAATTGGGCTTTTGTTGTTCTATGCCCTACAAATAGCACCGAGAGTTCCGTGATATATAAATTGACAAGCGGTCTTGCGGACTATTTGAATTTTTGGATCACGGGTTCTCGGGTTGGCGGGATGAAAATTGGGCTTCTATTGTTCTGTGGCCTACAAAAATTAAATATGTAATTTGATTAAGTAGATATATAGAGCATGCACAGAAGCTTCATTCCGGGTTGTCGGGGTGGCAGGCTGAAAATTGGGTTTCTATTGTTTCGTGCCCTACAAATAGCACCGAGAGTTCCGCAATATACAAATTGACAAGTTGTCTTGCGGACTATTTGAATTTTTGGAACGTGGGTTCTCGGGCTGGTGGGCTAAAGCTTGGGCTTCTGTTTTTTCGTGGCCTACAAATAGCACCTAGAGTTCTACGATATACAAATTGATAGTCAGAATTGCAGACTATTTGAATTTGAAGGGGCTCATGTCAAACAAGTTTAGCATTCCCGAATTAGTTTTCCTTTTTACATATGTTGGTGGACAAAAAAACAAAAAAAAATAGTACTGACGTTTGTTACATAGGCTGGTGGACAAAAGTATGAAAAAAATAGCATTCCCGAATTAGTTTTCTTTAAAAGAGAGGGTTCTCGACTTAGCCAATTTTTGGATTGTGGGTTCTCGGGCTGGGGACCTGAAAATCAGGCTTTTGTTGTTCCATGTCCTACAAATAGCACCAGCAATTTTGCGATATACAAATTGACAATTGGACTTGCAGACTATTTGAATTTTAAGGGGCTCGTGTCCAAAAAATTTAGCATTCGCAAATTAGTTTTCTTTACATAGGTTTTACATACACTAGTGGAGAAAAGGACAAAAAGTATAGTACTAATGTTTGTTACATAGGATGGTGGACAAAAGGACCAAATATATAGCATTCCCGAATTAGTTTTCTTTAAAACAGGGGCTCCTCGACACAAGAAATTGAAATTTATGAAATTATAGGTTCCTGGAGACCATAAACTATACAGAGCAAATACGTAATTTTTTAAAGTAGATATTTACTTTTATACATATGAAATATGTACTCTTATCAAGTACGGGGATGATATTTTATAGAGCAAGCATGGAGCCCTCATTCCATACTTGCACGGAGGCTTGATTCCATACTTAGGCAGTTTTTGGATCACAGGTTCTCAGGCTGGCGGGCTGGAAATTGGGCCTTTGTTGTTCCATGGCCTACAAAGATCACCCAGAGTTACGTGATATACAAATTGACAAGCGGGCTTGCGGACTATTTTAATTTTAAGGGCCTTTGTGGAAAACAGTATGAAGGACAGGTGGTAAAGATGTAAGAAATTACATACTCTCTATACGTTTGAGTAGAAAGAAAGTAGTGAACACAATTTTATGACATTTATATAAAAAAATAATAAAATGTGTTACATATTCCTGGAAATTTAAAGAAACATATGTGTGTGTGTGTGTGTGTGTGTGAAATATGATATCTCAAATTTGAGTGAGTGATTTATGTCATACTTAATTTTAAAATGACCAGGCAAGAGAAAATATGCATCAAAAAAAGAGAATTGAGATAAAATAAACAAAATGACTTCACATTTAGCATAGCTGAAGATAAAAATCTAGGAACACATAAAAGCAGAAAAAAAAAACTAGTATTCCCGAATTAGAGCATGGACGGAACCCTCATTCCATACTTAGCCAGTTTTTGGATCACGGGTTCTTGAGCTAGGGACCTGAAAATCGGGCTTATGTTGTTCCATGTCCTACAAATAGCACCGAGAGTTCTGTGATATACAAATTGACAATGCAACCTGCAGACTATTTGAATTTTAAGGGGCTCGTGTCCCAAAAAATTAACATTCGCGAATTAGTTTTCTTTACGTAGGTTTTACATACGGTGGTGGAAAAAAGCACAAAAAATATAGTACCAATGTCTGTTACATAGGGCGGTGGACAAAAGGACCAAATAAATAGCATTCCCGAATTAGTTTTCTTTAAAACAAGGGCTCGTGGATACAAGAAATTGAAATGTATCAAATTGTAGGTTCCTGGAGAGCATAAATTATACATAGCAAATACGTAATTTTTTAAAGTAGATATTTACGTTTATACATACGAAATATGTACTTTTATAAAGTATGGGGATGAGATTTTATAGAGAATGCATGGAGCCCTCATTCCATACTTGCACGGAGCCCTAATTCCATACTTAGGCAATTTTTGGATCACGGGTTGTCGAGATGGTGGGTTGAAAATTTGGCGTTTGTTGTTCCATGGCCTACAAAGAGCACCCACAATTCCATGATATACAAATTGACAAGCGGACTTGCAGTCTATTTTAATTTTAAGGGCCTTTGTGTCAAATAATATGAAGGACAGGTGGTAAAGATGCAAGAAATGATATACTCTCTATACGTTTGAGTACAAAAAAGGTAGTGAACACAATTTTATGACATTTGTATAAAAAATAATGAAATGTGTTACATATTCCTGGAAATTTAAAGAAACACACACACACACACACGTGTGTGTGTGTGTGTGTGTATGAAATATGATATCTCAAATTTGAGTGAGTGATTTATGTCATACTTTATTTTGACAATGACCAGGTCGGAGAAAATATGCATAAGAAAAAAAGAGAATTGAGATAAAATAAACATAATGACTTCACATTCAACATAGTTGAAGATAAAAATATAGGAACACATAAATATATAAGGAGACAAAAGAATAGTTTTATTTGGAATATATGAAAAAAATAATAGTTTGTTACATATCCCTAGAAATGTAAATGTGTTTGTCATATAGACTGGGATTGGGGCTCCTGCACACCATAACACAAATATGTACAAGAAGTAGGACGATGGAAAGAAGAAATTGGACACGGTAGAATGTAATACCTAAAAATTAGAAATGGGAAGATCATTTTTTGGCTATAGATTTCTACTCAGAAAAGGTGGAATAATTGGATTGATAAATAAAGGACTATCAGTATACACTTACATGGATGATACGTATAAGTAATTTTGGTGTTTGCTTGGTTATGCCTTTCCCTGTTGGTTTTTGTGGGCGGCCCGCTTGAATAACTGGATTGATAAATAGAGGATTTATGAATTTCCCTGTTGGATTTCGCCGGCAACCCACTTCAAGTTCTCTTCAATATAGCTTCTCAAGGGGGCGGCGTTGATGTCATTGCAGATTTTAATGCTGAAAAATTCAATTTCTAATTCGCTTAGATCAATTGAAAGTTTACACAGAGCTTTATGAATGTCTCCATTCTGTACCAAATACCGGACTAGCCAGTTGTCCACCTCTTCTTCATGATATTCAAGAATCCTGTAAAAAAATTCTAAAGACAAGGCCTTCAAATTATCAACTTGTTTATCGAAATCTTGTTTGGTTAACGCCAACGAGTTGAGGATTAAGCTGGGGTCCTGGAAGCCATTTGTCTTTCCTGCTAAGTCTATTTTGGTGAGCTTTATGAATAATGTTTCTTTCTTTGATATTGCTTGCTCACATGATTGGACAATGAGATACAGGTTCTTCACTTTCTCTTTCCAGCATGCTTCTAATTGAGTGAGACATTTTTTGGACAAGAGATCATGTTGTCTTCTTCTTGTCTCTGGAATGTTGTTGACATGAAAGGAAAAAGGGATGACCGTGTGCACATAGAAAGTTTCTTCATTTTTTAAATT
>SNQJ01S0033817.1:8367-24817 GCA_010110895.2 Picea sitchensis
GGTTCATTTAACTATTTGATCAGCAACCTTTTCATTGAGCTATTGTGATATCCCATCGATCCATTTTGCTAAAAAATATTGAATTCCTAAGTTACCAGGCATACTTAGCTTACAGCCCTAAGTAGTTTCCTGGAGAGTTAACAGAACCAATACTTGATTCCTTGAATCAATTGTCTTCTTGATCAGCTCATGGAGGCCAAATACTTCAGTAACATTGATCTGAAGTCTATCTATAATCAGGTCCTGATAGAGAAGACAATTGTATGGAAGACTTCCTTCAAGTCAAAAGAAGATCTTTTTGAATGGTTGTTCATGCCATTTGGCTTGACAAATGCACCAACAACTTTCATGAGGATGATGGATAATATCTTGTGATCGTTCACCAATTATTTCGTAGTGTTGTGTCTCGATGAAATCCTCATATACAACAAGACTTGGGTGGAACACTTGTAGCATATTTAATAGGTTTTTCACACTCTACGACAACACATGCTATATGTGAACCTGAAGAAATTCTCCTTCAGATTGGACAGGGTCCAGTACCTAGGATACATAGTTGATAAGAATGGTTTGCATGTGGATCTAGCCAAGATCTAGGTCATTCATGATTGGCCAGCCCCAACCACGCTCACTTAGCTTCAGAGATTCTTAGAACTTGTCAAATTCTATCGCAGGTTTGCATTGGGATTCTACCATATTTCATGGTCCCTCCATGGGTGGTGGTAAGAAAACATTTGTGTGGGGCCTATCCCAACATCAATAATTCAATGATTTGAAGAATCTCTTGTGCTCAAACCCAATTCTTTCATTTCCCAACCTGCAACAACCCTTTGAGATAGAGACATATGCTTTAGACTATGTTTTGTCCACAGTTCTCACTCATCACGACCACCCCATGGCCTATCATAGTGAAACACTATCAGATGTCATCCATACATACCCCACTTACTACAAAGAAATGTACTCCATTTTGAAATCCTACCACCAATGGAGGCACTACATTCTCGATAAGGAACCAGTTATCCACACTGATCATAAGTCATTGCATTTCATGCAAAAATAAGGAAAATTGCAGAATGAACTCCATCAGAAGTGGTCCACATACTTGCAAAAATTACACCTCATCATTAAGTATAAGATATGAAGTACCAACCACATCATTGATTTCCTCATCCGACCTCCATTCACAACACTCACCATAGTGCTAGACTCTTGTGGCCATGAGACCTCCAGATGGTCCCAACTCTATGAGAGATATCCTGACTTCACCATCACCTACCATATGTTGGGTGCAAACAATATTGTCACTAATTTCCATCTTCAATATGATTTGTTGTGTCATATGGGCCATCTTTGTGTTCCATCAAGAGGGAGAGAGTGAAGTTGATTTGGGAAGCCCACTCTAGCTGGGTGGAAGGACACTTCAGCATAGAAAAGACAGTGGAAGAGATTCAACAACATTTCTACTAGATGAAACTTTGACATGATGTCAGCAAGTATATGAGGTCATGTTGAGCACTCAACACAACCTAGAAATCTTATATCAAATTTTTACTTTTGGGGTACCACTTGATCTTTTGCACTGTTTGATTTGACTTTATTTTTAGAAATGTTTCCCTTGATTATTATCTTGACTCTCATCAGTCTTTCAAGTTTTGTTGGAATCTATGAAACCCTATGAATTAAAAAAGGATTAAATTTTAAATAAAGAATCAATAGCCAAAACACTTTACCTGACACACTCAGGATTCAGCTTCAAAAGGAATTAAGAGGTAAAAAAGGAATCACTTGGGAAATATCAGTCACTGAGTGCCAATCTTCACTGGTATCAGTGAAAGGAATTTTAGTTTCACGACAAGTATCACATATGGACATTGCCGATCGCCGATTCTCAACGTGCTTATCAGAATCAAAGAATACAAAATCGCGACGAACATTCAGACCACACTAATTTTATTTTTTTCCGATCGCCAATTCCCGAAGAGTTTCGGCATTGGGAGTTTTGAGGAAGATAATCCACAGGAAAACTAGTGATAGGTTCATCCACCATCGTCGGCCCCCGATACCTTTTTTTCATCGGTGAGCCTAGGTTTATTTTAGAATGCACAACTTGAAGAAAGTCCTAACTCTGACTAATATGCATGAATTAAGTCACTAATATTCAATGCCATGTGTCTTTTCCATATTAGAGAAACCGTATGGTCTAGGTTAACCCCAAGTCATTCTTGGTTCCCTAGGTCCACGTCACACCCCCGAGTCATTGTTTCCACATCAGTTATGGATGATGAAATCGATCGACATCGGAGGTTTTCATAGAAGTATGTCTACAAAAATGTTCATGGCGCACCCTCGATCCCTAATTTGCTCACTGAGAAAGTGACATGATGGGATGATTTAGCACAAGATACGATTAGATTCAGATCATTTAAGAGATTAATTAATTCAAAATATTGCATTATTTGTTGCTTTGTGTGTGAATCAAAACAACCATTTGAAATTATCGATAGACCACATCACCCTCCACGCCTCCGTCGTTAACCCACAATGAATTTAAGTTGCAGAGATTCGACAGAATATTTGTTTGAAATTCACTCATCACCCAAATTAAATGGTTGATATGACACGGTATGTCCTTCCCTGGTTTAAATTCTCGTGAGCCAATGTAAATGAAACCATTCTATGTGCACATAAGTTTCATAGCATCTAGAGAAGCGAGAAGAGCAATTTTAAAGCTGTAGATTTCTCGTGAGTATCAAATAACCAGGTCTAGCAAGATTTACAGGTATGTTTCCAAGTTTGTGTTTTTTATGTGGCTACGAGTCATATATTTTTTATCCGATTACGTTCTTTTCATAGTATCCAAACTTTGATTTTCAATTGTAGGAACAATTCCACCAAGAAATACGAACACTAGACTATCACCAAGGGCATCGAAGCTGAAGGAGATGGAGGTAGGCAAAGGTTCCTCTCTAGGGGTCACTAAACAATTGGAATATACTCCAAGGACTGAACCAGTCATTAAGAGATATACAAAGAATGTTTTCATTCAACCCCTAACCTTTGGAGACACTGAGGAAAGCACAGGGACTAAGACGACACTCCCACATTGGGGAGAACTATTCAAGAAGATCAACCAAGAGAAATTCCCGTAATACATCCTACACAGTGACCCAGATGTGAGAGCGCTCGATGACCACGTATTCCCAAATATCTGATGGTCATACCTGCACATGGTAGCAAGAAAAAACCTAGTGTTTCCCTGTATAGAACTGTTGCAATGGCTCATCTACCACATAGACACACATAAGTACTTAATCAATGATGACAATGGTGGGTGTTTCAAAGTTTTCCTTCCAGTGGAGGTCCAGAAGTATTACAAGCTTCAAGACCCTAAGGAGTGACTAAACACTGGTTTCTTCATGAATATCTATGATTGCTATGACACCAGTCAGGTAATGGCCTCATGGTATTGAGAATATAATAAATACACCAACCAGACCTCCGACTAGTACCAAACGACCAACCTAATAGAACCATACATCTTCCTAATGGCTCTCATCTTCCAGTTGTATGGGGAGAAAGACTGGTCCAGATTTATGGAGGCGTGGATGCCTATAGCTTACAAAGTAGCTATTTATGGGAGTGGCTTTAAGTGGGGAACCATCATTTCTAGGCAACTGAGCATCTTCATACAACAGGATCAGATGCCGAAAGAAGGGGAGACTCCAACCTTCTACATGGAATCATACTTGTTGGATGTCATATGTGCCAGAAACATATTTGTTGGCATAAACCTAAGTTGGCACATCACGAAGCTCCTAGTTCACGTATATCTCAACGTCTTACAGGATAACAGGTACAAAAAATCCTACTCCCTCATCTGTGATGAATTCATCGCACACATTTATTTTATTCTATTCAATAAAGAATGTCTGAGGCTATCGGCTATGACCAAAAAGGTGATATCGAAGGTCCACCACTTGTATATAGATGAATGCGATACTTACATTAGGGTGTTTAGAGACACTAGAGCACCTCATATCCTACCATAACATGTCCCTGGACTTCTTTTAGTGGGAGAGATATGCTACCATACCATCCCACAAGGCTACAACACCACCTTGGTCAAGGATAAGAAACGAGCATTTATACCTTATGGATTCCATGTAGGCTTCTACCTGGTGAAAGAAAACGCTTAATAAAATCAATAAGGGTTGTGATCTAGGTGGATATTAGTGGCCACCCACCTTTTCCAACTAGCTCAAAACAATTTTCTGGCAATTTTGGCAATTTACTATTTTTAGTAGTTTTAACTTCCGAGGCCATTTTGAGGGAATAAATGAAGTTTTTTAGGGATAGATCTTCTCAATGATAGACAAAGGCATTATTGAGACCCCAAAATGAATCTCTTTGAGGATACCTTTCCAATGGGATATCATTCACCTAAAATGGAGATCATATGCAAAAGTTACGACCTCGGGAAGTTGATGTACTAACTTACCCAAACGGGGCCCACATGAATTTTGGCGCTTCATATCCTAGGGTTAGGTTTTTGGATGTATAGGGTTTTTGGCATTCCTTTTTATTGTAAAAATTACTTCAGAGCCTCATTGTAATCATCTTCTGGCAAATGAGCACAGTTGTCACATCTCTTCTCAGAGATAAGATGCCACTATTCTAGCCAACTTGTTTCTGCTACATTTTATAGTTTCAACTTATTTCCTTATTGAATAGAAAACTAGTTTTACTATATCTCTATTATTTTGTGTTAAGAACCTATTAATAATCTGTAGTAATTTTGTTCTTCTCATAAAATATGAATCAGTGGTATCAGAGTGGTCTGCGCCTTATCGTCTTAATGCATGTCCTCAACGAGGTCGAATTACAAAGAATTGGGTCTCAAGCTTGTTTCTCTTGAGGACAAAAGATCTCACACGCCCAAGTGACCTCTCATGGTAGGAGAAAATAAATATGATAGGACAAGAGATCCTTTCAAATTGTTGATTGAGGGAGCCCTCAAACAACAGAGGAAGGAGATGATGGATAGTTTCACGTAAATCCTTTGGCGGCTACCAATAGGTGACACATCTTCTTTGAGCGGAGGTGTTTCCCCCTTAAATGTACAAATAAACTTCGATATTACTATATTTGAAGGTCAGATAGACACATATGTTGTATACAAGTGGTTTAATATAATAGAAGGGTATTTTTCTATCCATAACTTTTTGAATAGAGAAAAGATTACTTTTGCGCTCCTCAAAGTCATTCCCCATGTCAAAGATTGGTGGGAAACATTCTATGAGCAAAAGGAAATAGAGGAACCCTCATTATTCATAGTCACAGCCACCTAGGAATCCTTCAGGGATTCTATTAAGGAACAATACTACCCTATCAGAAGATATGGCGACTTGTATACCAAATGGACCACACTGTGGTAAGAAAGAGACCAAGTAGTGCCAGATTTCACAAATATCTTCCATACCTTACGCACCAACATGTGTATCAAATATTTAGAGTGACATCCATTTTTCAAGTATCGTGGTGCTCTGCATAGATACATCTATACCGAAATGTAATTTCTAGACATCTCATCTTTGGGTGTGGCCTATCGATATGCCATCAAAATCAAGAAGAAGCTCAAGAAAAAGACGTGACAAATTGGGCCTGGGAACCCCTCACAAAAAATCCAGGAAAGGTTGGCCCCAACCCATAGAACAAAGGATAGAGTAAATATGGATAGTATCAGGACAACTAGTCTAAGACGCAAGCAAAGAAGGACAACGAAAAGAAAAAGAAAAATACCAAGAAGTGGTGCAACTTCCATAAGATCCCTTGGCATAACATTGATTACTTTCACTCAAAGTAGTCATTGGTGGCAGAAGTGAAAGCCTATGAATCAGATGGAGGTTCTGACTCTAAGCCAGAACTAGAAAGGGTAAGATGGATCATTGACAAGGAACCTGGTGCCACTGTTGCTACCACCAAGCTCCAGCATGGTGAACCAAACGAGCCAAAAGAAGGAGAGTGCCTCTTCCATTCATAGATGTGAGTAAAAGGCACCCTGCTACACTTCATCATTGATAGAGGTAGTCATAAGAACCTCATCTCAGTAGAGGTCATCAAGCAGTTGGCCCTACTGACAACGCCACACCCACAACCCTACATCATTGGATGGCTCCTCCAAGGAAGTGATCTCTGCGTCAGCCAACAGTGTCGACTGTCGTACGACATCAAGCCCTTCAAATATGAGGTATTGTGTGATGTTTATCCTCTCAAAGTTTGTGATGTTCTTTTGCGCCAACCTTATTTATGGAAACATCATGTTCTATATGAGTCTAGGCCTCGTAGTGTTATTATTACTTTGAACAGGAAATTGTATAGGATACCTGAGGTAGTCCCACCTAGTTCTATTTCCTTGATATCTCCTAAGAAATGCAAGAAGGTCATCTCTCAGAAGGGGAAGTTTGTCTTCTTCGTGATTTTTCTCAGAATAAGAGAAAGATCACAACCACATCCAAGGTCTCTGCACTTGACCTCTCCACATAGCAGAAGAAAGTAGATAAGGTCATTGAAGAATACTTGAATATCTTCTCCTCATCTACCCAGGTACCTATGCACTGCTAGGTCAAGCACCCCATTAATCTAACCCCTGACGCACCACTACCCAATGAGCTAGTCATTGCAGAAATTTGTTAAAGAATGAGGAGATCAAGCAATAGATCCAAGAACTTCTCCACACGGGGCACATCTATCCCAGAGCATCACCATGCGGGATCCCAATCATGCTGGTACATAAGAAATATGGAACTTGGGGACTCTGCATTGATTACCAGGCTCTGAATAAAATCACAGTTAGAAACCGATGCTCGATTCCCCGAATCGACAACCTCCTTGATCAACTCATGGGGGCCAAATACTTCAGTAAAATTGATCTGAATTCTGGCTACCACCAAGTCCCAATAGAACAAATAGATGTATGGAAGACCACCTTCAAGTGAAAGGAAGGCCTTTTTGAATGGTTGGTCATGCCTTTTGGTTTGACAAATTCTCTAGCAACTTTCATGAGGATGATGGACGATATCCTACGACCATTCACCAATCCTTTTGTAGTAGTTTATTTAGATGACATTCTCATTTATAGAAATACTTGGGCCAAACACTTGCATCATATTCAGTAGGTTCTGCACACCCTGCGGTAGCACAAGCTATATGCCAACTTGGAAAAATACTCCTTCGGCATGGACATGGTCCATTACCTAGGCTACATCATTGATCAGCATGGTGTACATGTGCACTCAGCCAAGATCAAAGTCATTTGTGACTGGCCAACCCCAACCACACTCACTAAGCTTTGGAGCTTCTTGGGCCTTGCCAATTTCTACCACAAGTTCGTGTTGGGATTCTCCCATATTGCATGGGCCCTTAGCCAAATAACCAGGGGTGGTGGTAAGGCAAAATTTGCATGGGGCTAGTCCCAACAACAAGAGTTCAAAAATTTGAAGAAGCTCTTGTGCTCAACCCCATTACTTTCACTACCATACCTACAACGACCCTTTGATATTGAGACAGATGCTTCAGACTATGTTGTGGGTTACTTTCTCACTCAACACGGCCACCCCATTTCTTATCATAGTGAGACACTATCAGATTTTGTCTGTAAGTACCCTACTTATGAAAAATAAATGTACTCCATTTTGAAAGCCTACCGCCAATGGAGACATTACATTCTTGGGAAGGAGATATTCATCCACACTAATCATAAGCCACTGCAATTCATGTAGACACAAGGAAAATTGCAGAATGACTACCATCAAAAGTGGTCCACATACTTGTAGCAATTCCACCTCAACATCAAGTATAAAATAGGAAGCACAAATCACGTCGTTGATTGCCTCAGCGGACCTCCAGTCATGACACTCACCATGGTGCTAGACTCTTGTGGCCATGAGACCTCTGGATGGCCCCAACTCTATGAGACAGACCTGGACATCACCACAACCTAGAAAATGTTGGGTGCAAATGAAGTTGTCGATAATTTCTATCTTAAGGATGGATTATTGTGTCGTCTGGTCCATATCTGTGTTCCATCAAGAGAGAGAGAGAAGCTGATCTATGAAGCCCACTACAGTTGGGTGGAAGGACACTTAGACGTTGAAAAGACAGTGGAAATTCTACAAAAACATTTCTACTGGTTGAAACTTCGACAAGAGGTCAACAAGAATATCAGGTCCTACACTGCATGCACTATTACCAAACCAATCACTAATAAACAGGGCCTGTACACCCTTCTTCATACTCCTAACAATCCATGGGAATTCATCTCAATGGACTACATGTTAGGCCTCCCATCCTCCAAGCGGGGAAATGACTATTTTTTTGTGGTTGTTGATCACTTTTCTAAGTTGGTGATTATGGTTTCCTGCAAGAAGAGAATCATAGCAAAGGCCACTACCAAGATCTTATTTGAATGAGTCTGGGTACATTTTGGAATCCCACAAACCATTGTCTCAGATCGGAACAGTCGATTTCTTAGCACATTCTAGTCGAGCCTCTGGTCACTGCTAGACACCAAGCTCACCAAATCCACAGCCTGGCCAAACCGAGGTCATAAATCGAATGATTGTGCATATCCTTTGCATGTAAAATTCCAAGAACCCTCGCACATGGGATGATATCCTTCCCTATGTCCAGTGTAGCTACAACTGAGCCTTGCATAGCTCAATCAGCCACAACCCCTTTTAGGTGGGGTTGGGATTCCAACCATTGCGTCCCATAGATGTTGCACTTACCCTTGTGGTCACCTCAACTGACTCATATCCTGTTCCAACTAAAGCTAACAAATCCACTCACTTCATTGATCAGATCCAACACATCCACTAATAGGTTAAGGATATTCTACAGAAGTCCAATGACAAGTACAAGAAGCACCATGATCAACATCGGGTGCCACATAAGTTTCAGGTGGGCGACAAGGTTTGGGTGCACTTGAAAAAAGAATGCCTCAGTACCCCATAGGAATCTTCTCCCACTCTGTTATGGTTCGTACACCATCAACAAGGTCATGGGGGATAATTATTTTGAGATCAACATTCCTCCTTTCCTTGGCCAGCACCTAGTGTTCAACATGGATCTCCTTCGTCCTTATTTCCCACCATTATTGGACACCTCATAAGTAGCAGAACAACTGAAACCAACAAATCTCAACCCTGACTACATACAATAGGCATCCAATGATCAGATTGTGGACACACAAATTAACAACACTCGATAGCAAAGGATCCAACTTTATCGAGTCGTCAAAGAAGGGAAACTCTTGCACCAAGGCAAGTGGCTCACTCGGGGCCAAATTTAGCATAAATTTCCTCATATGATGGGGGGAATCAACACAATGGAGATCATTTCTACCTAAGGATGGAGGATTGACCCAGGTGGATATCAGTGGCCACCCACCTTTTCCAACTGGCTCAAAACAATTTTTTGGCAATTTTGGCAATTTACTATTTTTAGCAGTTTTAACTTATGGGGCCATTTTGAGGGCCTAAATGAAGGTTTTTCAGTATCAAGCTTCTCAATCATAGCCAAAGGAATGATTGATCCCCCAAAATTAATCTCCACAATGATACCTTTCCAACGGGCTATCATGCACCTAAAACAAAGATCGTATGCAAAAGTTACGACCCCAGGAAGTTGATGTACTAACTTACCCAAACGGAGTCGACGTGAATTTTGGCGCTTCATATCCTAAGGTTAGGTTTTTGGATGTATAGGGTTTTTATCATTCCTTTTTATTGTAAAATGACCTTCAGAGCCTCATTGTAATCATCTTCTAGTGAATGAGTGCATCCGTCACATCTCTTCTCAGAGATAATCCACCACCATTCCAGCCAGCTTGTTTTGACTGCATTTTACAGTTTCAACTTATTTCCTTATTGAATAGAAAACCAGTTTTATTGTATCTCTGTTATTTTGTGTTAAGAACCTATCAATAATCTGTAGTCATTTCATTCTACTCATAAAATATGGATCAGGTTGAGCCAATTATAATTTTGATTCCAGACCGGCCGATTCCGCAAGCACGACCCAAAGGGTCTAGTCTTGAAACATGCTTCTCAAGTTTTGTCATGTTGGCCATACACCCAGGACAAGTTTGAAGATGAAATATTCATAGAAAATTCCCAGGACTGGGACGAGGTGGTGGCAAGGATGGTTGATCCCAAAATGACCAAGTTCAGAGCCATGAGTGTGGAAAAACAAACAACAACCATAGAACAATCGGCTCAAGAGGCCCTCAGAGCCAGAGAGGAAATGATAGCAACCAAAGCAACAGTTCCTTAGGTAGCGGTTGAAGAAGCAAAGATTCCCCAGGTATCCCCTATGTAAGACAAAGGTTTCCATATGGAACGGGACGCATGGGAAAGGAGATTTCTCAAGTCAGAATAGGTGCATCGGATAATTGATCAGCTGCAAGATGACCCAGACCTCACAGGAATGACAAGGTCCCCTGTCGATAACCCAAATGGAATCCAAGTGGGCCCAAGAGGCCCTAAATTCATGTAAATTGATGAAATTATTGGGTTAGACGAACCTAAATTCACAACGCCACAGGCCGGATCATCGACGGGTGTTTCGACCTAGGCAAAGATAGTTGGAACATCAGAGAGAGAAAGTGCACCAAACCCCCTAAGAAAACTGATAAAAATATATGATGATGATGAGATTCCAAAGGTATACCTTATGACCCATGTACATTTCAAAGAGGAAAAGGATCCAAAGAAGACATCTTCGCCAGTTCCTGACACTCGAATTCAGGGGCTTCCATAGAACGAACAAGAAGTCGAGAGTGTCCTGAACACTCAGCTGCCCAATGCACAGGAGACCCAAGAGGATAGTCTGAAGGATGGGCCAAGGTCAGGCGAACCAAAAGAAGAAGCTCCATAGTAGGAAATTGGAATCTCAACAGTCGATGATCAAGAAAGTAATAAGCCTACCCACGATGCCTCATTTTCAATTGGTAATCTACTCCTAGATGTGTGAAAAACAAAATTTGGGCCTTCAGAACATAGAGAGAAAGTTCAAAAACCCATTCTTGAAAAATTATATACCATTTGGAGTCTGGGGAATACACTCACTTGGGGAGATCAACAAATTCCCAAACCCATGCATGAAGTAGCTGACATACACACCATCACTCATGATCGAAAAAGGAAATATATCGTCTAGAGAACCACCAAGAAGAAGAGGATCACTCTAGATTGCTCCATCCTCATCACCACGAAGGAAAATATGATAAATACAGAGCATGCCAAAACATCTAAACTTATCGATGAAGGGATGGGAATCATAGATGCCACCCTGGATAGAGAAAAAATGGATGAAGAGGAGATGGTTGCTGCATTAAAGGAATTGGAACATTTGCGCCACTTGGAGAAATATTACCAGGACACCACACAGGCCACAGTGTACCTAAAAAGTGAATTCAAGGAGGCCTACAACAAGTTTATAGATGAACGACACCTATTCACTACAAGGATATCCTAGATGCAAGAATACACCCTCATGGTGCTAGCCACGTGAAAATATATGGAGAGGTGGTATGAAAAAGAGGAACAAGTCATGGAAAGAATCGACTATATCAACGCAGTGCAAAAGGGTCGAGACGCTGAAGAGCACGACATCCGAGTGCTAAGGGAAAGAAATATTGACCGCATAAGTAAATCGACCGAGTATTGGGTTAAAATTTCTCGAGAACCTCATCAAGAAATCCAAGAGAAATGGGCCAAGTGTGAGAAAATATAGATCAAGATCAACTAGGTAATGAAAGACATCGGCCTCCCCGAGTTTGGCACACCCGATGACTTTGTTGGCTTGCACGACATAGTCAAGTTTCACGACAAACAAGACTCATCATGGGAAATGGAAATAGATAAGGTGACAGATATGGAGTCAGTTCAGGTGTGACAGTTCATGGATCACCTAATCAAATCTCAGGCTATGTTGCAATAGTTAAGTGCCAGAATAGTCAAGTATCGAGCACAAGTAGTAGAGATAAGAGAGATTCACTTGGCCCCAATGGAACAACATAGATTCTCGTATGCCAACACATGAGAGGATATATTTATCAAGTGGTTGGAGTATGAGAAGATTCACCCACTTAAGTGATATCCTTAGATGACTCTTAGAAAAACTGATAGAAGAGAACACCATGTGGCGATTTTTTTTTTACTTAGTTGTAGTTTAGTCATTATTTTTAGTTAATTTTATGTTATAAATAAGAGCATTGATAGATTAGTTAGAGGTCAATGGTTTTTGAAAAGACCCTCGTTTTTTGTTTTGTTAAGAACTATTTCAGAGCTGCCTTTAATTGAGAAGTCATGTTTAGGACCAAAGACAAGTTTGTGTTTTTCATCAAAAGCATGCATGATTGGATGTGGAGTTATTTTATCTCATAAATGGATGTTGTAATGAGTAAGAGCTATTAAATCTATTGATTAGTTATCTGATGCAATGTTTTACAGTTCTTTTCTTTAATGATGAAAATGAATAGTTGTGTTATTATTTGATTGATGATTATAGTTGAGTGAATTATTTTACTTGCCATCATTTATGGAATGCATTTTTTCTTCTGATAAATTGTATCTTACTCAGTAATTGGAATGCCTGCACGATTAACATATTAGTACTAGGCATGTGGTAGATGATCACTGTCTTCATGCTAGAGTAAGGGTTATCCCAAGCTCAGCCTCTTCTCCAGTAGTTAAGATATTCCCACTTTGTCACTTAGTTGGTTTATACCAGCTATATCTTATATCAGTACCACCTAAGAGAAAACACAAAAAAAGAGCGTTCGAGCTGAAGGAGAAAACATTTGTAAGAAAACATAAATCCCGTCAATTATTTTGGCTGGATCGCAAGATTTGGAGAACCATTCCACTATTAAATGCTGGAGAGTCTAATTGGGGCTTAGCGATGGGTTTGGTTCCTACTGTTGAGTTAAAGGGATTTACGAACCCTCAACATAATTGGTACTAGAAGGAAGGCCTAAAGAATGAATGGCTGAGATGATATTTGACATAATATTTCAAACAACATGTAGATTCAAATAAACTCACATGTATGGCTATTCATTCCCAAGATGGCTCACACACATTGAGTACTCCTGAAACAAGTAACTCACCCAGCCTGAGGAAGAATGATTGTTCCCTAATATACCTTAGGCTCTTCCTCACAAGTAATTGAATCAATTCATAAGAATCAAAATATCATACGCCCGACATATCGGTGCACTGCCCTTAGATCCATTACTTCCTCGAAGAAAACAAGTAAGAAGACCGGTGGTCAATACGCCCAACTAGGTTTTTGTGCACACGGTAGAAGACTTGATAGATTTCTCTCTCACTGAAATAAAACATCATCTTAATATAATCCATGAAACGCTAGCCGACAACTTCTCTGAGCTGGATGATTTTTGGAAGAGCAAGGGTTTAGCTTAGAATGCTCAGGTTTGGGATCTGAATGCATGAAATATAACAATGAATATGATGAAGAGAGGGGAAACCCACCATAGAATAATCAACCTTGGTTGGCCATAAATTCTTTGGCCATCCTTGGATGAGTTCATAACCTTCCCCAACATCCAGATAAGTTACTCCCTAAATTTGACCCCGAAACCTTAGGATTTCCTAAAGACCATATTAAAAAGTTCATACTAGCTATCAGACTGGTGAATGTCCAACATGAAGATGTAGTATGTCATATTTTCCCCTATACTTTTGAGAACTCAGCCTCCACATGGTATTTTAACTTACCTGTAGGATCCATAATTAGTTGGATGAAGTTTCAAAAGGATTTTCTAGATAAATTTTCTGAAGAAACCACTACAAAAGATTTGGTGGCTGAATTTTTCGCCGCCACCATGAGTTCCGAGGAGAAGGTTAAATATTTCAATCAAATATTCACAACTATTTTAAGCAAATTCCAACCTGAAGCTAAACCTACTCAGGAGTTGCAAATTGAAGTATATGCTAATGCTCTCCCAGCTTCTATTTCCATGTTTGTGAAGAGGGATGCCAAACCAACCTTAGCTGAGAATTTTGAAGAAGAAAAAATGATTGAGTTCCAAATGAAGGTATGTAAAGAACGTTAGGTCTCATTAGTTAAGAATGAAATTCAACCTCCTCCCATGAGAGGACTCATGTTGACTAGACCCTCAGGGAAAAAAATAGAATAGGGTCCTGAAAAGGGAAGTGGATTCATAGAAGACTTAGAATGCATGGTAAAGAAGTTATAAAATGAAATCATAGACATGAAGAGAAATGCAAGGGAGGAAAACCAAGGCCAAAGGACCTATAAATTTTTTTTCAAAAGGAATCCACCATTCAAAGAAATTGAACCTCCCCAATCCAAATTAAGCATCGATCTGGGAAATGTAGCATCCAACTCTTTATGCACTTATCATCAAGAGAATCACTCTAAAAGAGATTTCCCGCAATGGGTGCATGCCATGAATTTGATGGCCAATCAGTTTCTAGATGAAGTTTCCCTAACCAAATAGTCAAGTGATTCAGTTATGAATGTTGTTGATCAAGAAGAAATTGATCCACCAGAAGAAGCAACCATGCTGATATGGAACCCTGACCTACTTATGCCTTCCGACAACCTATATGAAGTTCTAGAACCACCCACATAGGTCTCGATTGTGAAAACGTGAAGTAAGGGTCAACCTATCTCAAACGATCTTACTACCACCCAAACTTCTGGGGAAAACCAGTCCCCGATCACCTAAAAGAACCTTTTGATACTCTATTTCAGGATTAATCTGTAAGTGCAGACACGAACCGATCTCCCTAGATCCACCTAGATCTAGAACAAAACAGAACATAATACTACTCTTTCCCTAGATCTAGCCTATTGACTGAACTAAGAGATAAAGGAATATGGACATACCTTATGAACGCTTTCCTCGGTCTCTGTTGTTCCAAGCTTCACTCCGATGCTCTTTCTCCATTCAGATCATGACAGAACAAACCAATCAAAGTAAAGGAAGATTAATATATTCAATAGCTAGTCTATACATGTGATCAAGGAATCATGTAATAAAGTGACATCATCTCTATGGGAAAGGGACATATTATTGTATTGAATTAATTGAAAGAGAAACTTACAACCTGAGCCTTGATGTTGTAGGTCTCCTTTCGATGGCTCCTAGTTCTGACACATACACTTGCTCATGCATGAAGAAAATCAATCACTTGTGATGACCTTGCTGTAGTCTCTTGCTGTTGTAGCATCAGTCCTTCATACAGGTTTCCAACAATTCTCCAATCAATCTCTCACTAGCATACTTCTTGTAACATTTTCCATGAGTAATCTCCTCAATATATAGGATAAGATAATTTAGTTCCTTGGATAAGAAATGATCCAAAGATATCTGGAATGCCAGTAATTGAACAACCATTCATTAGCCAACTCATCCTTCTCGAAGATTCTCTTCTAGAAGGCTTGATAACTTCATCTCTTTCCCCTTTAAAAACATGTTTTCACCCTATCCATGATTACAGTGCAAACTATTTGCACCCTAGCTTTAGGCAGCCTGCGAGAATCAGGCATTCTCGCAGGCAATTATATAAGCAGCCTGCGAACTATTTAAAAAATATAGTTTTCTGGAAGAAGAAAAGTGCAACTTTTCTCAGGAAAGTATTCTTATTGAAGAGCTTGATTTTCCATCATCATGACCTCATCATGACATCATCACAATGAACAAAATTGTGTATAACAGAATTCCCCCCAAAGTCTGAGAGTGGAATCAGTGACAGTCAACGGACTTTGTAAGCTGCATGTGTGTGTCAAGAACCAAAAGCGCATCTAATCAGAAACCTGCAAACATCCAAGCATCAACAAAATATCATATGTATCCCTTTTGAGGTAGGAATTCCCATAATCAGATCATAGAATGATGACATCATAAACAAAGATCATGGCCACCAATCATAGACTGTGGATCCATGCAGTCATAATATAGCATAGCCACCTGAATACACTGTGGATCTATGCGACAAATTTTCAAGCAAGATGACATAGCCACGAAACATACATAGTGGATCTATGTGTCGCAAATTATACATACTCCATCGCAACTTGGATCACAAAGATAATATCCAGGGTCTTCAATCTCATCGCTCAAAGTACGAGTCTGACCATGTGATTACATGTGTCGAAGTCGAACATGGCAGAAACCACTTGATTACCGGTCATTAATGCAACCGTTAACAAGTGCGAGGGAAATCACAATTAATGTCAATGACTCCCAAGGTACTAAAGTACAATCCATCGACTGCGAATAAATGAGTTAATGTCGAACAATCGACGGAATCTTTCGATCAGGGGTCAATGATGTAAACCCACTGTCGAAAGCGAGGAAACTTTCCATTGAGGCATGCAAGCTCCAAGGTAC